>PVIH01004676.1:29143-68086 GCA_004025045.1 Sigmodon hispidus | reverse complement strand
ATCCCAGTCACCCCAGGAGAGGGGCACAGCACCTCCCTTCATGACAGAGCACCCACTAAGTCACAGACACCAAGTCAGGAGTAGGTTGGCATGTGCCTTGTTTTAAGCCCTTTAGAATTTTACAAAGACAGTGTGCAACCCATCCTGGGGCAGAAGAGCTAAAAAAAGAATTGTTCTAAAACAACCCATTCCAAAAATATAAAAAAGATACATGCATGCCTGTCTCCCCAAGGTCTGCCCTGCTAAAAACTACATCTGTGTAAGAATCTAGTTTGCATTCCTTTTTTTTTTTTTTTATAAAAACATACAAAAAGCAGTCATCTACAGGCAGGTCCCCCAAATTTTTGCCAAGTAAGATGATACACTTCTTGATGTTGCCGTCATGTTTGACAGGTGTTTCCAGAAGCCTGGGAAGGAAAGAGGAAGACATTAGAGGCAGAAACTCGCTCTGTCGTAATGACCTGTCCATTAGATTCAAGATGAAGGAGGTGATGCTGGCGTCCAAGTTCCTCTTGGGTGAAGAGTGAAGCCAGAGCTGTTAGGGGGTGGGACAGTCCCGGGGCAGTGAGAATATTCAAGACCAAAGTCCAGCTATTCCAAAGAAGCAGACTCCAACTTAGAGGAAAGGCCATCTTAAACTCTAAAAAGCCCCAATATGGCTGTATGGTGGCAGTAAGCCTCTCATTCCGGGAGAACTGGCCAATAAAGCATGCTGTAGGGGGAGCTCCAGATGTGGATACAAACCATGTTATTATAAATGCTATAAAAATACATATAATTGTGTATATCATGCATAATAAAAAACCCGAGTATTGGGAACACAGCTTATAAGATCTGATTTCCAAGTGTGGCTGAATTCCTGACGTTTCAGACGTTCCATGTTTTTCTCTCTATTCCTAGGTCCTCTGACAACCTACAGATACCTGCCCTTCAACCCCAGTGATGCCTTTCCTTCAGTCTCCCCAGAGGAAGATTCCTGCCTCACGCTCATTGCACCCTCTGAATTGTGGTGATGTTTATCATTTCTCCACACACTCTGCAGGACTGATGGAAGGCAGTCCAACAAAAGCCGTGAAAAGGATCAAAAGATTAAAAACACAGCAAAATCTTTCTGCTTTTAAGAATGTTTATTGGGCTGGAGAGATGGCTCAGAAGTTCAGAGCACTGGCTCTTACATCCTGAGTTCAATTCCCAGCAACCACATGGTGGCTCATTATCATCCATAATGAGATCTGTGGCCTTCTTCTGGCCTATTGGGGTACATGCAGACAGAACACTGTATACAAAATAAATAATAAATCTTTAAAAAAAAAAGTCACAGATGGTTCAGCAGTGATGAGCACTGGCTGCTCTTGCAGAGGACCTGGGTTCAGCTGCCAGCCAGCATCCACATGGCAGTTCACAACTATCTATAACCTCAGTTTCAGGGGCTCCAATGCCCTCTTGTGGTCTCCACAGGTATTAGGCATGCACATGGCACACACACACACACACACACACACACACACACATTCAGGCAAATACTCATACACATAAAACATTTTATAAATAAAGTCAACTACACTTATTCCTAATTTTTCCTACTCTATTGACCTTGCTAGTCAGTGCTGACAGTGTTCCTGTCCATGATGGCAACCTGTGAGAGGATCATACTGCCTTATGGCTCCAGTGAGTGGAGAGTGTGTGTGTGTGTGTTCCACTTCATCCACCTAGCCCAATTGTGTGACTTCCACTGGCTAATGATCCATCCACACAGGTGACATCACTTTTGAGCAGAAACTTGAATAAGACTATGTCCTTTGTTCCTGCTCATCCTGTTTGCCATAGGAATGGACATGACCCCCACTGGGGCTGCTGCTCCAACCTGGTTTTGATTGAGAAGTCAGTGGAATACAGTCACAGTCACCTTGCAGCAGTCAAGTATCTTATGCTATAGGGAGAGAGTCAGAAAAGAGATGGAGAGATGACTCAGCGGTTAAGAGCACTGACTGTTCTTCCAGAGGACCCAGGTTCAATTCCCAGCACCACATGGCAGCTAACAACTGTCTATAACACCCATGGCAAAACACCAAAGCACATAAAAAAAAAATAATTGAAAAGAAAAAGAAATGACTTGGGATGTGTACCATGTTCCTCACAGGAGGTCAGCTGGACCTGGGGAGTGGAGGCTTTTGTATCTGCTCAGGTCCAGGACTGTCACCGTGCTGTGGGACTGGGCCTCTCCAATGGAATTAGCTGCATGGCAGTGGTACACACCCTCATCTTCCTTCCTCAAAGGGTTGATCTAGAAATACAACAGACAAGTTTGGATGATTACACCTGGCACATGTCACTCAAAACTGACAACCTTATTTAGTGCCCCTTCTTTTCAGGCAGGCTCTCACACTCACTATGCAGCTGAGGGTGACCCTGAACTCTTGATCTTCTGGTCACACCTCAGGGTTTCTATGGCGCAGGCTCCCTACATGCTAAGCAAGCACTTGCCCAGCTGAGCCACATCCCAACCTGTACTCAGTTCACAGACACAGCTGCAGGGTTGTGGCTTTCCCGAATCTGACAGGTCTCCTGGTCTCTTTTCTTGCCATGGAGGCCGGCACACAGTGACAAGCCTTCTTAGGGACCCTCTTGAAGGGCCTGCTCTCTGCCTTAGAGGTTTCTCTATTGTCAGCCTTTACTGGGAGCTTCCTGGCCCTTTCACTAAAGGTGACTATTGCCCGAATTCTGTTTGTAGTATTACAAAAACCCAGAGCCAGATAGTGGGAAAGGCTGGAATATCAGAGACGGGGAACAAACCACAGCCAACTCTCACTCAGCGAGCTCCTCAAGCTAAACCCCATCTTCACGGGTCCTCAGCCTGACTCGTCGCTCAGACAGAATGGCTGAACTTCTGCCTTCTCCTACCTCATATTTCTTTCCCTGCCCAGCTGTTATACTTCTTGGATCAACTCTCCTAGAGCTAGGATTAAAGGTGTGAGCTAC
Source organism: Sigmodon hispidus (assembly GCA_004025045.1). Classification (NCBI taxonomy): domain Eukaryota; kingdom Metazoa; phylum Chordata; class Mammalia; order Rodentia; family Cricetidae; genus Sigmodon; species Sigmodon hispidus. The sequence continues at coordinate 65,107 of PVIH01004676.1, read as the reverse complement.
CACCGCCTGCTGTTAGGCCTTGAACTCACAGAGATCCAGATCTCTGTCTCCTGAGTGACTGAATTAAAGGCATGTGTCACCACTCACTGAACTTCTGGCTTGGCTGGGGGTGATTCTGTTCTCTGATATTCTAGACTACCTTTATTAAATATACACTATATCACCACAGGTGACAGGGCCAATTTTGAGGAAAACCGCATAAATTATAAGGACAAACATCTACTCACCAGAGAAGACTGCCAAGTGTTCTTTAAGGAGCAGCCTTTACAAGATGTCATCATGGGACCTTGTCCTCAACTTTTCTCTCTCTCTCACACACACAAAGAAAGAATATGCTTGATTTAAAAAGGCCACACACACTCAACTCTGTTCCAAGTCCCTCCACTGGATGAACTACCCAGAGCTGGTGGATGTCCCCTGAGAACATGCTGGAGCTCTCTACCACACCCAAACCACTCTAATCTCTTTTGGCTTCTCCTGAAGTAATAGCCCCTCTTTACTGCCAATCACTACAAACTGTGGGACAGTTAGGCACACAATATCACTGAACTCATATCAATCAGGCTGTTGTGTATCAGTTTCCTCAGAGATTGAAACATTCTAACTACAAAAAGTTTTTAAACAGGAAAGTAAACAACTCAAAGAGCTTCAGGAAGTCCCTGAAACTGACCAGAATCGTAAGGCCTCTCTCCCTGACATAGTGAGCAATAAAAGCTCAGAGTCCCCTTCAGATAGAAGGAAGCTGAGCTACAAAGAAGACTCCAAGAGCCGACCAGATGCCTGGAAGAAGCAGAAACCAGCTGAGCTGCCTGGAAGAGGTTTAGACCAACTGAGACACCTGGAAAGGATATTCCAACCTGTTGAGGTGTGCAGTGTGCTCCAGGTTCCCAGCTGTGGGATGGTCTTTCTATACACTGTGAATATGTGTTGCTACCATTGGCTAATAATAATAATAACAATAATAATAATAAACCCAGAGAGACAAGAGAAGGGTAGATTTTGGGAGACATGATCCAGCCACCTGAGAAGCAAGATGTGAAAGTACTAATAAGCCACTAACCACGTGGCAACACATAGATAAATAGAAATAGGTTAACTTAAGATGCAAGAGCTAGCTAGCATAGACCAAACAGTTAACAATTAATATTAGCCTCTGTATGTTTATTTGTGACTGAATGGCTGCAAGACACAGGAAAACTTCTGTCTACAGATTGATAAATTGTCACCAGGCTGGGGTGGGCTTTGGTGACAGCTGCCTTTGAGTCAGCTCCTATAAATAATAAAATTCAATGGTTCACCAAGTAGGACTTTCATGGTATCCATACTTTGGTCTGTCATGGGAAGCCCTATCCGTGTGTGTGTGTGTGTGTGTGTGTGTGTGAGAGAGAGAGAGAGAGAGAGAGAGAGAGACAGACAGACAGACAGACAGACAGACAGACAGATGGACAGAGACAGAGACACAGACAGAGACACAGAGAGAGACAGAGTCAAAGAGAAAGAATGACATCTCCCCAGGAAGTTTTGTTACACAACACAGGGGAGAAGAACAGTGTTTCCGGGTCTCTGTTGTTTGTTTTTGCTCTTTTGGAGGGGCCCTTGTCATTCAGCTCCCAAATAAATCACACACAGAGGCTTAGTCTTAATGATAAATGCCTGGCCTTAGCTTGGCTTGTTTCTTGCCAGCTTCTCTTTACTTAAATTATCCTGTCTATCTTTCACCTCTGGGCTTTTCTATTCCTGTATAGCTTTCTTTGCTTCTTTCTCTGTGGCTTGCTCCTAGAGTCCTCCTTTTCTGGCTGCTTCTTCTCTTCTTCTTTTTTCCTTCTTCCGCCCAGATTTCTCCTTCCATTTATTCTTTCTGTTTGCCAGCCTTGTCTGTCTTTTCTCCTGCCTCACTACTGGCTGTTCAATTCTTTATTAGACCATCAGGTTTGAGATAGACAAAATAACCCAGCTTTACAGAGTTAAACAAATGCAACATAAACAAAAGTAATATACCTTAAAATAATATTCTACAACAGTTTTCATTTTATAGAAGACTCACAGGTTTCTGTGACTAAGAAGACTAAGGCTAAGAGAAAGAGCAACGGTCCAGCCTCATCCAGCCTCAAACAAGTGGCACTCCCTTATCTAGGAAAAATCTGTGAGCACTGTTAACAGTGCCCTGTGGGAGCACCTCAGTGCTCTGGTTCCCTCTCTCCCTGTGGCCATAGGCAAATGCATTAGTCTCTTCTGGTTGCAGTAACAAACAGTCCCAACTTCAGAAGCTTAATACACCTTAACTTATCACCTTCAATGTGGGCCAAGCAGGCTCAAATCAGGGGGTGTCCAGCACTCCTAAACCTTGAGGAGACAATGTGTTTTCTTGCTTTGGCCAGATTCCAAGGGACATCCGCTCAGTTATGGCTCCGTTCTATAATGGTGGGAGCCCCTCTCTCATCCTGAGAACCCCCCTTTTCTCCTTCTTCCTCATATAGACTCACCTTTAAATTAGACAGATCTGAGTATCAATGAATTTTCTTGTGCCCTGACAGCATGTGACTTACCTGCGAGTCTCCCTGAACCTTTCCTGCCACATAGGGCAGTCCATCCACAGCTTGGCACTGGGACATATTTTGAGGCCCACTCCAGCAAATCGCTTATTTTGGCAGTTTGAATGTAATTGGCCCCCATAATCTCATAGGGAGTGGAACTATTAGAGAGTGGCTTTTATTGGAGTGGGTTGTGACTTTGTTGGAGGAAGTGTGTCACCATGGGGGCAGGCTTTGCAGTTTTTTTGGTCAGGATACCACCCAGTGTCTCAGTCGACTTTCTGTTGCCTGCAAGATGTAGGCCTCTCAGCTCCTTCTCTAGCACCATGTCTGCCTGCATGCTGCATGCTCCCTGAGATGATGATAGTAGACTGCACCTCTGATCTGTAAGTGAGGCATCCCAATTAAATGTTTCCACTTGTAAGAGTTGCCATTGTCGTGGTGTCTCTTCACAGCAATAAAAACCCTACCTAAGATACTTACAGACTTGGAAGCTATCTACCTGCCCCACCTACTCCAGAGGGTCCAGGAGCACATAGATACGGACAGGCTGGGTCTAGTGGCACACACCAGTTACTCCGTGGGCTAGAGCAACAGGTTAAAGAGGTCAGCCTGGAGAACTCAGTGAGACCTTGTCTCAAAATCAAATTCTAAGTGCTTAAAAATTGTATATATTTACTTAATTTTGTGTATACGTGTGTGTGTGTGTGTGTGTGTGTGTGTGTGTGTGTGTGTGTGTGTGTGTGTGTACACATGTAAGATCAGAGGGCAGCATGCAGAAGCCAGTTCTCTCCATCCTGCATGTGGCTTCTGGTGACTGAGCTCAGGTCAAGAACCCACAGAGCCATCCCATCAGCCTTCAAAATAAAAATGTGAAGCAAGTCCCGAGTTCAATCCCCGGCAAAGCCAAAGAATAGGGAACAGTTTTCAAAGTGTAACATGTCATGGAAAAACAAAAAGGTAGTTTGTCGATAATAACCAATAATCTGGAACACTCACCAAAACCCAGGATGTGGTCTCATGGTCAGAAGGACCCCCACGCACCTGGACAGCCATATTGACATGGTCTCCGGGCAACTCCTCCAGTGCCTCAGTGCCCTCGGGAGAACCCACGACCTATATGAGGCAGAGAGCATGCACTTTAGAAAAGTAATTCTGAGCCTGGATGAACCCCCAGGCCTCAGGCCACCAGCATCCTCCCTGGGACGCCAAGGCACAAATCCAAATGCCTGTCATTCTTATGCAAATAACTCGGTCTTCTTTTAATCTGTGTCTATTGGGACAGCATCGCCTGCTGGACAGTGAGGCTGCCGACTTTGTCAAAGGATGGAGGAGGGTGGGAGTAGCTGTGAATCTCACAGGCCTTCAGGGCCAGCTAAAGTTCTTACCTAGCCAGTCTCTCAGAATTGGCCTCAGTGTTCAGGACACGACTGAGTCTCAGTCACCCGCCTGTTTATAGCTCCGTGACACAACGAATCGGGTCCTAAGGACCCAGCAGCTCTTAGAGTGTCGGCTAGCAGAGCTTCCTGTGCACCTGAGTTACCAAATGAATGAATGAGATGGGAAGGAATGCTACCCCTCCTTTGAAGAGAGCCCGTGTGGCCTCTGAGACCAGGGCCTCTTTGCCTAATCCCCTGGCCCAAATACAAACACTCCTAAGGAAAAACTGTTTACCACCCACGGGTCCTTCTCTCCCAAATCACAATACATGTGCACATCCAACAGACAAATTATATATGCTTGGAGAAAATTACCTTCTTCCAGGTGATGACTGGGGTGGGCACAGCCTTTACCTCACATGAAAGGAACACTTGAGCCCCGGTGACATTGTGAACATCTCGAGGCGGCATAAGGACCACAGGAGCTGGGAGAGGACAAAGGGACAGTCCTTTACTCTGGCAGGGTGGGAGCCCGCAGGAAGGCCTTCGGAGGAGGGAACAGTGGCTCCTCTGAGGGCACTCCTAGGCCTGGGATCTGAGAGCCCGCCTCTGTTTTACCACCAGAAAACGGAGAATTAGAGGGGAAAGGTGATGCCCAGATGTCCTGTGGTCAGTGGTGGAACTCGGCTCTGAGCACACTCTCCCTGAGTACCCCCAACACCTCAGCTACCATCTGCTTACTTATTCTGGCTACATAGCCCCTGACAGCCTTCTAGAATATGGCTCTGTGAGTCTATTATGCCTGTGGGGAGGGGGTGGTCCCAAAAAATCTGGAGACAAAGTTTTTTGAAACAATAATGACCAAATTTTAATTCAAAGTCTAAAGAGGAATGCATCTGAGGTGCTGTGGTAGCAAACCCATGTGTCCTATTATATAACCTCATGGAGGTCTTGGCTTCAGATCACTGGGGCCTTATGCTGTACAAACATTGTACCACACACCCTAACACCTCTGCCAGACAGACCAAGGACCCACACTTCAAACGCTGCAGTTCAGGTTCTAGACAACTGTGTGTAGCTTCGGGGGATCGTGGGAAATTTTTGTTTTATTTTTACTGTGTATGCTTTCTGTTCTAACAGAAACATGACTGACTTACAGTAAACAAAGACTTTTTAAAAAGAAAGAAAGAAACGTCTGGGTCTCCTTAGCCCATGGTGACCTCAAACTCTCTACATAGTCAAGGCCAACTTCAAACTTCCAATTCTCCTGCCTCCAAACCCTGAGTGCTGGGATTACAGCTGTGTGACATCAACTGGGATGTGGTGCTGGGGGTTAAACCCAGGGTTTATGCACTGAGCAAACACTCCAACCAAGGCATCCCCAGCCCTCTTCTGCCATTCCCTACTATGTATATGTGAAGGGGTACTATTAAAATAAAAATACCAGTCAACTTTGGAAAGTGTTAAAGATATTCTACATCCTGCAGTATTGATGTCAGAGAAGATTTCATTCTTTTTTTAAATTTAAAAATGTTTAACTTTATGTGTATGTTTGTTTGTCTACATGTATGTCTATATACCATATGTGTATGTACCCAGTCAGTGCCTTCAGAGGCTAGAACAGAGTGTCACACCCCTGGAACTGGAGTTACACATGGTGTGAGCTGCCATGTGGGCACTAGGAATTGCACCAGGTTCTCTGGGAGGGCAGCCAGTGCTCTTAACCCTGGGCTTCCACCCCAGCTCCTAACTGAATTCTTTATGTGAAGAGGAACAAGCGAACCCATCGCAATGGGCGCTCCATTGCTCTTGCCTTCAATGAATGATAAAAATTATACATACACTCAAGAACTGTTTTAAAGTATATTTCTTTATAATTCATTATCAATAAATGTTTGATGCCTATTTGCATGCTTACTTTATATACTCTGGACTCAGAGCTACATAGGCATTTCTCAGGTCCTACAATGGAAAAGGTTCAAAACCCTGAGGGGTGGTGGTGTCAAATCAAATTACCAAGGGCAGAGACACTTTTCTGCCTCTGTGTACAGGGATTTTGCTTCTTTAAGAGGACCCAAGAGCCTGCAGCACAGGTTAGACCCTTAGCTCACCCTTCAAACCTTGCATCTTAACACACCAGTGATCTGTTCAGTTGGCATCAAGTCTCATCCAGAGGTACCTGGATGCCATGGCTTTCCCATGGCTCAGGACTAATAAGACCCTTACTCTTGCCCCAACTCCATAGGATTTATTACCAATCTTACAGGCCTAGTTACACAGGTCCTAAGCAAAGGTTCTGTTTGTATGTGACCAGCTGCATCACAGCTGGCCTCAGGGGCCAAGAGTCTCTACCTAGTCTCACCCATGCCAGAGAGCAAGTCCAGCCACAAAGAATGGCAAGGTGTAAGCTTGGCCAAGAGAAGGCCATCAGCTCTCGCCTCTTCTCTGGTGACTAGAGAAGCTGCTTCCTTCCTCTGTCATCCTGATGATACCAGGACTGGAGCCCTTGGCACAATGGCTTACCAGTGAGTACAGACCGTCTGGCGCATGCCAGCTCACCTATCCCTTCCAATCAGCCACACTTTCAGCTTTGCCGACATGACTAAAGGGATGTCCAAACCCACACCCAAGAGGAAGCCAGTGCCCTGGTAAAGAGAGCTCCCCAACTTCCAACATGCCCTGCAGCCACAGATTCACACAAGGCTTGTCTGGCAGAAGCCCCATCTGCTACAACAAAGAGGAGCTAATTTATTCACATCCTTCTGCCAGCACCTCTCCAGTCCCACACACAGGAGCTTCCATCCACAAGCCTGGGACAGTCCTCCCCTCCCCGTGCCAGGGCCATCAATAGGTTCCAGAGGGATGTTCTGTCAACATGTTTCACTTTCCTTGAAGTAAAGTCATAAATTTTAAATGAGACTTCATCACTCCCTTTCAAACCTAAATGAATAAACCAGTAAATCACATTTCCTACGCGCTCCTCTGCCATTTCCTCTCTTTCAATAACTACAATTAAGAAGGGCTGTCTAGGGAAGGCTGCCCTTGCCACTGCTTTCACGGCAGGAAATACCATTTCTTTTACAAAAGAGCAGCCTGCTTTCGGCATTAAAGCAACCTTTCCCAATACATTTATTTATCTGTAAATTTGCATGCTGCACACAACTCATTCTGATGAATGGCTGGGAAGTCACCGTCGGAAGCAGAGCAGTTCTGTGACCTTGAAAGATTTCTTCAGGTTGCATGTTGCCAGCCATCTTCTCTTAATTTGAATGTATCTGGCATTAAATTTGTGTTCTTGGCCATAACAACTCTGCACAGTCAGTAACAATCATGGTAATAGTAAGGATGCCATAGTGGCTGGCGGCTCACATTGTTAAAGTCTTTCTTTCCGAACGCCAGCAGGGGGAGCCGCCCAGGGTAGCCCAACTTCAATGGTGGAAGGTGTGATTCTTCTTTCTGGATGTAGCAATCAAGCCCCACCTCAGTGCTGACACACTATCTAGCCTTTCCCCCAGAGGACCTTTCTGCACCTGCACACAGGCTCTGGAAGGTCAGTGTTTTAACTCCCATTTTACAGCTAAGGCTTAGACAGGTGAAGGGCCTGCAGGAATAGGGACTCAATTCCTGACATGGTTCCACACAATTCTGTAATAGTTTTGAAACTGGGACAACTAATATTTTGGTGGGCTCCATCCTAGAAGAAGAAAGCAGATCTCCGAAGTTTGTGTCAAGGGTTCCCAGGCACAGTGGTTTGTGGGAGGCCTTACAGCTTACAGGGTATAGTCACATAATCACAATCCATGTTAAGTCAAGGATACAGAGCAAATTCAACAGACAGGAAAGTCAGGTCAGGCATCCAGGCACCAGCTACCAGGGAAAACACACAGGGAACAGCTATAGGTTGAGAAGCTTGGGAAGCTCATAAGGGGCTTGGTACCGGGGTCTTAGTGGGAGCTGATCACACAGGTACTGAATTATGAAACAAAGTCTCAGCTCCACAGATGGATGGATAAGTGACTCCTGAAGTTCATGTGCCAGAGGCCTAGTTCTCAGAGCGTTATGGGTGATGGTGATGTAATGGCCCATTCAGGAAATGGAGTGAGGTCGTTAGGGTTCTGGTACCTTCTGCTTCCTGGCTTGAGGGGTGAGCAGTGTGCCCCACCATACACCCCTGCTGGGCTGGGCTGTTCTTGCCAGGGCTAAAGGAGAAATGGGGTTGCAGATTCTGGACTGGAATTCTCAAAAGCAGGAGCCATTCTGGCATGGTCATTGTAGGTATTCATGGTGATGAAACGGCAACACAGACCACACTCTGCCATTTAGGCAGTGAGCCGGTCTCCTCCGCTCTAGGAATGGTTTATGTGTCTTAAGTCCAGGTTGTCAGAAGTCTGCCACAGGTCAAACAAGTGACAGTCTCAGGCCAGTTATTTGAGCTCTACTGTGCACAGAGAGCGAGCATCCCACACGTCACCTCCCAGTGATGCTCACAAGTGATTGCACATAACAGTAGCAGGACATCTCTGGTCCTCACACTACTCAAGTGTGAAACATCAGGATGCTCAGTGACTACCAGAGGCAAGGAGGATGGTCTGGTGGACAGGGGTTAAGGAAACCCATTTCATGTTCTGTCTAGGCATATGACCCGTGTTATGCTTCAGCCTCGGCTGTGGCTTCATCAGAATGGACATGGGTGTCCATCCTTCTTAGAACCTGGGTCAGTCCATGGCTGGCTGGTGCTGTTCCTATTAGGTCTGTGGTAAGGCAGAGACACCATGGTGGAAGGGTACAATGGGAGAAAGCTACCTAATGGTTGCCAGAAAGCAGAGTGAGGAATAGAGATGGTTCTTGGAACAAGATTTCCCCTAAGGCATGCATGCCCACTAACTTCCTCTAGATAGGCCCCACCTCACAAAGACCCCACCACTCCCAGAAGTGCCACAGCTTGGGACTAAACCTTTACAAACAAATCTTCCAGGAACATTTCATATTTAAGCCATGACATACCCACTACCTGCCCTCCAGGGGCTGAAGTGGGAAACAGTTGAGACTCCTTGCAATCTGCCATGGTGTCCTAAGGAGGAGCCCAGGGACACAGTATCTCATGCTACCCAGAACAACCCTTTCTATTATGCTGTATTTGCTTGCAGCCCTCTGCTGACAGGCTCTACCTGGTGGTACAAGAGGCCATGACCCTCAACCCTCAGGATCTCCAGAGCTCAGGGAAACTGCAATGGTTCACAGCCCTGAAGCCTGGAGATGGATGGCAGCGATCTTCAAAGAGCCCAGGACATAGTTTTTCCCCTCAGTATTGTCAGGGTTGCCACCCTCGTGGAAGGAACAAGGTTTCCTTCCCATCTGTCTACCTTTGGCTGCAATAAAGTGGCTTTCAGGAGGGCTGGCGGCTCCTGGCCAGTCCAGTCTTCTAAATGGATCAGTTCGTCTTTCTAACTCTTCCTTCTCAAGCTTGTAACAGCCCAGGAAATCCAGGATGGCACACCTCCATCCATCCCAGGGCTAGACAGAAGCTCACGGTCACTCAGCTGTGTGTGATCAGAGAACAAGGACCACTGGACAGGCAAAACAGCTGCCTGGAGTCCAGCTGCCGCCCCCTGCTGCTGAGGCAGGTTGTGAACCATTGTCTGCTCAGGAAGAGACTACCACTGCCCCACACCCTCTACATGCAGGAACATAATGCTGGTGCTTGCGTCAGCTGTGTGAATCTGCACACATCAAAGGACCTGTATTATTATTACTGCATGTGGTGATCTGTCTTTCCTACCCCTTCCATTAAATGGGTCCTCCGTGGCTGAAATGAAAGATTGTCCTACATGCCTCAGAGATTTAAGTTAATGGTGCCATGGAAAGCAAGAATAGTCAAAGTTGTCCCCCAGGACCCTATCTGCTTGTATTAAGACACATGCAAGCAAAGAATTTAATGATCAACGTGCCGAACAGGCTTGATAATTTATGCTTATAATCACGGACGGATGTGGAAGGAGCCCCAGCTTAATCCCACTGCCTGAATTCAGCAGACTCAAATCTCCTCCCTCTGCATTCATGAAAGGCTTTGGAACACGAGGCCCCTTTCTTTGTCCTTCTCACAAAGTGGCATTCGCCGCCTCCTCTGGTTACCTGGTAACACGTACCTCGGGCTTCTAAATGGAGCCCGAATTCCAACTAAGGTGAATTTTCTAAGATTCAGGAGCTCAAGCTCCCAGAGAAGTTGCTAGAGCACAAAGACTGGAGATGGATGGCAGGTATCTGTCAAAACCAAGCAAATGGACCTGGGGCCCTGGTCAACTGGGACCAGTCATGTAACTTCAAAAAATCCCGTTTGGTGTGCATCAGTGTTCCCTTTTACTAAAGCAGTGGCTCTCAACTGTCAGCCGAGACCCTTTGAGGGCGAATGACCCCGTTACAGGGGTCACCTAAGACCACCAGAAAACACAGGTATTACATTACAAGTCATAGCAGTTGCAAAATTACAGTTATGAAGAAACAATGAAAATAACTGTGGTTGGGGGTCAGCACAACATGAAGAACTGTGTTAAAGGGTCCCAGCATTAGGAAGATTGAGGAGCACTGTATTAAGGGAATAGGTAAAACCTCCCTCCTTCCAGTTATTGCAAAAATCAAGGACAACAATGTGTGCAAAAGCAATGTCTAACAATACAATAGCTACACATAGGTCTTCAAGGTACAAGGTTCAAAGGATGCTCTCAGTGGGCAATTCTGAGCAAAGGCTTCTGGGAAGGGCAGCATCTAGACCCAAACCCTGCCATCGCTGTCCCATGGAAGCATCGCTGGTCGCCAGTGGGAAGGAGCTAATCAATATCTAGGAACCCTTGCTCCATTAAAGTGGAGTTACTGGATGCTGAGGGTGTTTGGGAGGAGTTGAAGATTGACTGTCACTGATACTGAAGTAAAGCTGTCTGTTTCGCTTCAAATAGGGTCCCCTGGGGCTTTGTTAAAAGTGCTCCTGCTGTGTCTTTTGAATTAAAGATGGCTTTAGGGCAGCCCAGAATGAGGTGTACCCAGAGTAGCAGTCTATGCCTCCCTGAGGTACAAAGGCGAGGACCACACAAGCTTGTGACAGGTAGACAACATCAGGGCTGAGGTGGGTGACAGAAACCCCGGTGGAAAGGACAGCTGAGCTCAGGAGTGCCGAAGTCTGCCACTAATGAGGTCCTGGAAATTGCCTTCTGAATTGCTCCCTTTGGCTCTGAGGACCGCTTTATTCTCCAGGCTGGAGCCCAGGGTGGGCCTCAGAGCCCATAGATCAGAGCCGTGGGGCTGGCACATTTACTTGTCATTTGGTAATTTTCAGTGAATTAGGGGTGTGGGTTTTCCATCTGCCATCTGTCTGTACTTTGGTAACCATAGCAACCACCATCTGCCTGACTTAATATTATCATGTCCACTTCCGAAAGAGTGCTGGACAAGAGGTTGGGACCTGCGAGGTGGCAGCCTTTCGTGGACATCTTGGACAAGTCCCCTGCTTTCTCTGGGCCTGAGTCTCCTCTGCATAACAGCAGCTTTGAGCCACATGTCTTGAAGGGGTCTTTCTTCTAGGAATAGAATGCCAGGCTAGGGAAAAATTACCCAAGCCCATCAGCACTGAGAGGCTTTGGGGGGCCTGGTCAGCATTTCTCCTGTGTCCGGTGTGGGCCATTAGCGCTACCTGTCTCAGACAAAGGGAACTGCCTGTGAACCAATTGCTGAGAAGGCAGATTGTAAGGACAGTGACGGAGTTACAAGAAGGAAAGACGGGCCTGGGTTAGTGCCTCAGGCACACACAAGCATTCCGAGGGGTATCAACAATGGCTCTCCCTGGGGCCGCTGTGGCTGGACAGGGAAATTACCTGGTTCAATGTCACTTGGGGAGCCAGGAGCTACCCAGGAGCACCTCCCCCTGCCTCAGCCAGCACTGTTCTCCATTGGAGCCCTGACTAGGAAAGAGCCACGGTGACTTTTCTGAGTAACCCAGCCTATTTCAGCCTGTCACTGGATTGTACATTGTCATTGTTTCTCTGTATAGTGGGACTGCCTGCCCCATTTCCAACAATCCATCAGAATCCTGGATTTGAGCACATTTGGAGGGAGAGAATAACACAAAACCAAGTACTATTTACAGCCTGGAAAAAGAGCCAGGTGTCTTTCTTGAAGCAGGAACTTGGGCATTTGGTATAGACTTCATCTTCCAGCTCAGGCCAGAATTTCAAGAAGCCTGAAGCACAGGCTGCATGGCCACATCCTGGGGACCAGCCAACCATCACACTTCCCACACTTACCATCCAGACACAATCGATGGACTGTTCTCTGAAAGCTCCTGGCCATGTCAACCCCACACACAGGCACAGTAGGCTAGCTTTTCTAGACATGCACAGACAATGACATTTTGGTTTAATTTTTTTTTCTTTTCTTTTCTTTTTTTTTTTTTAACCCGATCAGTTAGGCCACCAGAGAGGTGTGCTGTGTGGCACAAAGCTTTCAAGTCCCTGGCATCTGAGAGTTTTCTATTCATTTCCTTAAAGCAGGACACTTCTAATTCGGTGCACTTTAGACTGGATCTAATGTTTTCAGAGCTCAAGTTTTTCAAGGTCTCATGGACTAAGAACGGGAGCTCTCTGAGGGCCTTAGTTAGTCTGAGTCTCACTGGACACTTAAGTGTCTTGGTGCTCTCTCTCTGTCTTGGTGACTCTTCAGTCCCGTATGGGATTTCTGCTCTCTGGGAATCTTCATCCTCCCCTCCTCACTATTCAAACAATCCACTCGATTCATGACCCACTCCAATCCCTATTTTTCAAATAACTGCAACACTAGTTTCTTAAGCATCCACATTCCTGTTTGCCCTAGGGCTGGAATCTTCATGAAGTGGGTAAGGCCCGTCAGGCAGGGTGTAGATTTCGCCCCAGTCTTCCCCAACATAAAATTAAGATGCTAAATACTGCTTCTGAAGGAGTGACGGAGGCCCAGGTGGTGTCCACTTCTGTGCAATAAAATTCTTTGTCCCACATCTTAAAGCATTGGGGTCCCGCTTCTCCCATCTGCCTGGGCCTTTCGGGGTCAAACACCACTCACCGAACTCGCAGGGGCCATCGCGTGCCTTGTGCAGGGGGCCAGGGTGCACGCGGGATGCGTGCTGGGCGCTCAGACGTAGGGCGCAGATGCTGGAGTAGGAGCGGCCGTCGGAGCCGCAGACCGTGCCGCGCTGCGCGCACACGCAGAGCCCGGTGCCCTCTGGCGCCGTCCCCGCGGCGCGACTCGCACACACCAGGCCGGGGCCGCAGCGTGTGCCCACCCGTCCTCCGCAGCTCGCGCCCTCGGCGCCCAGGCAGCGCGCGCAGCAGCCGCACTCGTCGCGCGCGGCGATCCAGGGCGCTGGGCAGGGCGAGGGCTCAGGGCAGCGATCCAGTCGGCACGGGCCGCACTCGGGGTGCCGTCTGCCTGCGCCGTGAAGCCTGAAACCCCGGGTCAGTGACGGCAGCAGCAGAAGCAGTAGCGGCAAACGCGGCATGGCCGGTTCCTGGACAGACGGCAGCAGCGCCTCTGTTCCGCTTAGCGCTCGGCGCGTGCAAAGCCACCGCGCCCGCCCCGCGCCCGCTGATTGGCCCGGCCTGCACCGCGGGGCGCCCCTCGGCCCGGGACCAGCGCCTCGTGGCCCTACCGGCGCTCCGGACTGAAGGGCAGTCTCCAAAACAGCTCTTGCCACCTCCGATGTAGCTTTGGGGGTGTGGGGGGGTGGTACTTAGCCAGGACCAAATGACAACTTGTGTGCCAGTTCCAAATGTTCTGACTCTCAAATCGTCCCACAAGGATGCCCCATCTTATTTTGCTTTCTTTCCAGTTTTGTTTGGTAAAGGGACTCTCTAGTTCAAGATGTCAGATTTTACAAATCGATGGTTAGATTTCCTTCTCAGCTGGAATTCCAGGTCCTCAGCCCTGCTCCCAGAGACTGCTCTGGCTATCAGATTCTTGGGTATATTTCAGGAATTTTCTCTGCCTGTACAAGTGTAGGTGAGCACACAGACCAGTCCCCTCAAGTAAAACAGCCACCGACTGTATGCATGACTTTGCACTTGGTTTTTCTGTCTACAGAATTTCAGGATTTCCACATTTTGATCATCTGTGAAATCCAGTCTCTCGTCCAAACAATGGGAGTACTAGCGAAAAAGTTTTGTGTTCTCACCGGTGTTTCTTAATGCATACAGCCTTATGGTTGACAGGGCCTTGTGATGACTAGATACAGTGAAGTATTTTGGACTTTGTGTAGACCAATCTTGGGTGTTACACTTTGCACAGTATTTAGATGTACAAATGCACACTATTTAGCAACTTGTGTTCTGTTAGCTACTAAGCATGTCAGGATGGGGTCCTGGAGAACAAGTGTAGATGTATCTAGCTGGTAAAACACGTTAAAAGACAAGTTCTTTTTTAAAAAAAAATATTTATTTGTTATGTATACAGCATACAGAAGAGAGTACCAGATCTCATTATAGATGGTTGTGAGCCACCATGTAGTTGCTGTGGGAATCGAACTCAGGTCTTCTTCTGGAAGAACAGTCGGTGCTCTTAACCTCTGAGCCATCTCTCTAGCCCCCAAAAGACAAGTTCTTGCTGTGGGTTATTCATGCAGGCTCCCAGCCAGGCTCCAAGCACCTCATCCATGACAAAAAGGGCCCTGTCGCTGGAAGGTGATGTGTGACTAGGGGGATGCACTCAAGGAAGAGAATAGTTTACCAACCAGGCTTCCTAGGACCTGTCACCTATTACTCAGAGTCACTCTCTTGTATATTGTTGGCTTAGATCTAGAGATGGAGAAAGCTGCTCTGTGCCTGGGACGAGGTGCTGCAGGTCTCATGAGCTGCACCCATTTTCCATTCTTAGCCCATTTCCAGCCCAGTTTGCAGTCTTCTGGGGCGAGGTCTTTATCCCGGGAAGAAGCCCCTGTGGAGACTGCTTTATGTAGCAAGCACATTCTAGCTCTTACCTTACAATGGGCGCATAGAGCAGAGACAGTCAGGCGCCCTGGGGAGGGGAGGAGAATAAGTCGAGGAATGAAGAGGAGAATTCTGGGAAAGCTCTCAGCACAGGATCAATACTAAGATTCTATTCAACTCAGAGAAACTGCCAGCTGTAGACTTTTAACCCATTCATACCACTTAACCCCCTAATCTCATCTGTGACTTTTTCCTAAGAAAGTAATTGCTCCATTTGAAGATTTCATCCCAGTCAGCCACTGCATCAAAATATCGAAAACAAGCTAATTGCCCACGAGCAGGCAATGATTAAGTAAATTATGGTCCATCTGATAATAGAGGACTAAGTAGACCCTAAAAATGAGCAAGATGTAGGCTCATGGAAATGCAAAGATGTTACAATGCATTGCTTAGCAAGCTGGCCATTATAAAATGCACATCAGTGTGATGTCATATGTGCATATGAATGTGGATACTGCTGAGAGAGAGAGACAGAGAAAGATTGATTGTTTAATGTTGTGAAGGAAACACAATATTTGTGTAATAAAGCAGGGCTTGGAAATAAAAGTGATAAACTATTCACTGCCTTTCAGGGACAACCATCTGGTAACTCCAAGCTTTCTAATGGCTCATAATCGTCCAAGCAGAGAGTAGCCTGCTCCAGAATGAGTGGGTGACCTGTCAGTAGAAGAGTTCAAGGGTGAATCTTGGTGAGCATCATGGAAGGAATCATAGCATTAGAGGTCAGAAGAAATGATCTAAAAAGTCCTTCAAACTCAACCATCATTCCCATGGTCCAAAGCCTGACTTTTGAGACCAGGAGGAACCAGACGTGCAAATGTATACAGAACAGAATTTGTCTGCTTTTTATGCAGACGCTGAGGGAGCAGGCACTGAATGATGTTACTATGAAATTCATATGTGCTTAATGCAGGTTGGGATATACAATTCCACAGAGGCACATTTACATAAGATCTGCATTCCTTTTAAATGGTAGGGAAAGCATTATGTATGCATAACGACCCTGAGAATTAAAGCAAAGGATTCATTTTCCAGCCCTGAGCCTGAGGCATCAAAGTGTGAGTGTGTCTGGGTGGGAAACATAGCAGGCTTTGAAGATGATCAGCTCTGTCTCTTTTCAAAATTGCCCCAAGTCCACAGTCCAGCACTGTTAGTTATAGCTCTCAGTATACTTTTCAGGGGGCCAACTAACACCGTGGTCCAAAGATGGGGGCCCCATAGGATTATGGTAAATGGTGGGGGTGAACTCTCCAGCTAGGGAAGGGAACAGGGGCAGGTGGTGAAATCCCAGGCATTAAACAGCAAGAATGGATGTGACTTCCTTCTACACACAGGGTCTGGGCACAAACACAAGGGAGACCAATTAATGGCCCAAAGTGGATGCATGCACACGCATTCATTCATGCCATAAGCCCAGAGATGAATAGCAGGTGTCCTGTCCCCAGGGGTGCTCAAGCAAGGGAGGCCTTTTATTAATAACCTAACATCAGGTCGATCCAGGAAGGCCTCTCTGTGTTTTCCCATCCCCAGTGAAGCACTCCAGAGCAGAGGAAGAGGTGGTTTTCAGAGTGAAGTCTCATGAATGATGTGGGGGCTTTCACGCAGCATGAGTGGTTTTGATGATGTCTTCATTCAACACAAGATGCAGACTTCTGCAAAGATGGGTTCAGATGCTGAGCAGCTGACAAAGGAGCCACAGGGGTGCTTCTTCCTATGGAAAGTTGGATAAAACAAGGAGACAGGCCCTGGACAGGACTGCATTAGGGCAAGGAGGCACACAGTTTTCTCTCTGGGTATCTGTTCCAGGCCACAGTGCAGAGAGGTAGGCCAGGGGCAACAGAGCTTTAGAAGAGCAGGGACTTGAACAAAGGAGTAACCGTAGGGACAAACCCCGGAATTCTTAGCTCTTTGACTTAGCACCACTGCAGAGCAGGACCAGGGGCCAGCACAGAGCAACTGCTGGGATGCTGGGACGGAGAGTTGAACAGAGATTCTCAGGCTCTTCCTGTACTGATGGGAGGCTTGAATCCAGCTCTGGTCAAAGTAGACTATTCCAGCCTCACAGTGTCCCTTCTGCAAGGTCAAGGACCCTGCAGAGGTGTGGGGTTCAGCACCAAGGGTCTCCTCCTCTGGGATTCTAAATTGAAATTATTCTGATCTCCCTTTGTTCTGGCCCTGAGAATGGCAGCTGCTTCCTGCACATGCCGGCTTACCTAGCTAACAATTTCCTTCATTAAATTCTTTTATCTTAGTTTAATCTAAGAACATTAACTGGCACAGGAAGTGGTCCCAGGAAACAGCCCTCAAAGATGGGTCACATTCAAACAGCCAGAGAGCTTCACTAGAACGAAGCGCCGATAATCACTTAAATTATTTATGAAAATAGCAAGTAAGAAATGTATTTCTTAGCTGCAGGGCCAGTATTGCTGCAGCTGACTGATGCAGTTGAATTGTGAGTGCTGCACAATCACAACCTAAGCCGAATCCACAGCCTTGCCAATGTCCTGTTCAAAGTCGGGATAGCAAATGGTGAGCGCCTGAGACATGAATTAGAGATGTCAGTGTGGACTCTGAAAAAGCAGAAGCTTCCCTTGCTAGAGGAAGCTTGCTTATCTGGCCTTTACCGAGGACCTTGCGGTAAGGGCTGGCAGTTACCTGAAAGGGTGCTTTGCTGCTGGAGACCTGCTCCCTGTGATACCCGGAGTCTCAGCAGGCATCAGACATGTATAAACAAGGCAAGTATAAAATCTGACATATGGAGTCACATTTATTGATCTAGGTGCCCTGATCAGAGATTCTGGGCTTGGGGTTGGGCTCCTGTAGCAGGTGCCATTGCAGTTTACTTATGAGCTGGGACCTAGGGATGCGATGACCTCTGTGCAATAATATGGAGGTGCCAGAACTTCCTTCATGTGTTTCAGAGGAAGCAATAAAAAGGCTTAGGGGGATGTCTAAGAGAGCAGATTTGTCATAAACAACCTGCATACCTGCCCACACACTAAGTTCCCCAGTGGGCTCAGTGGACATTCCTGTCACTGTGACACTGAGAAAGTCAAGCGCTTAGAATCAACCCAGAGGAAGCTAAGGCAGCATATTACAGACACCTGCAGTGCTTATCACAGCACATGTCACACAGTAAGGCTATGGAGACATCAGCCTAGGTGCCCAACGACAGGTTAAATGATCAAGAAAGTATGGTAGACATACATAATGAGCTTTTACTTAGCTATAAAGAGAGATAAAATTATGTCATTTGTAGGAAAACAGATGGAACTGGAAAGCCCTACATTAAGGGAAGTGAGCCAGACTCAGGCAATAACACACTTTCTCCTTTCTCTTATCTGAGGCTCCTTTGTGTATGTGTGTGTGTGTGCCTGTGTGCATGTGTGTGTGTGTGTGTGTGTGCGCATGGATGTGTGTCTGTGTGTGTGCATGCACATTTGTGTTTATTATTATGTATGTGTGTATTATGTGTGTATTGTGTGTATGTGTGTATGTATGTGTGTGTATTATGTGTGTATGTATATGTGTGTGTATATGTGAGTGTGTGTATGTGTGTATGTATGTATATGTGTGTGTGTCTGTGTGTATGTGTGTGTGCATGCGCACATGTGTTTATTATTATGTATGTATGTATCATGTATGTATTGTGTGTATGTGTGTGTATGGATGTGTGTATTATGTGTGTATGTGTGTATGTATATGTGTGTGTATGTGTGAGTGTGTGCATGTGTGTATGTATGTATATGTGTATGTGTGAGTGTGTGTCTGTGTGTGTATGTGTGTGTGCATGCGCACATGTGTTTATTATTATGTATGTATGTATCATGTATGTATTGTGTGTATGTGTGTGTATGTATGTGTGTATTATGTGTGTATGTGTGTATGTATATGTGTGTGTATGTGTGAGTGTGTGCATGTGTGTATGTATGTATATGTGTATGTGTGAGTGTGTGTCTGTGTGTGTATGTGTGTGTGCATGCGCACATGTGTTTATTATTATGTATGTGTGTATCATATGTGTATTGTGTGTATGTGTGTGTATGTATGTGTGTGTATTATGTGTTTATGTGTGTGTATGTATATGTGTGTATGTGTGTGTGTGTGCACGTGTATGTGTGTGTGTAAGGATTCTTGGCATTCCATGTAGCTGGCCCAACTCTGGCCCAGGTGGGATGCACCTTGTACTGGGGCACGCCCCTGGGCGTGGCTGCATAAACCCTGTAGCACTGTGTAAGTAAGCACCTCCCTGGACCCAGAAGCACCGCCCTAGACCCATGATGCATACCCGTGCACACCCCTTCCCTTAAAAGCAGCTGCAAGCATGTGCTCTGGTCCTTTTCTTCTCTGTCCCCCGACTTCTTTCTCGCTCTTCTGTTTCTCTACCCGCCTGGGACTCTTCTCTTAAATAAACACCATGTGTGGCCTTGCTAGTGTGTGCTTGCTTTTACGCACAGAACTAACAGTGTGTGTATGTATATGTGTGTGTATGTGTGAGTGTGTGTCTGTGTGTGCATGTGCGCGTGTGTTTATTATTATGTATGTGTGTATTATGTGTATATTGTGTGTATGTGTGTGTGCATGTGTCTCTGTGTGTATGTATATGTATATGTGTGTATGTGTGTGTCTGTGTGCATGTGTATGTATGTGTGTATGTGTATGCATGTGAATGTGTGTGTGTACATAATGTTATGTATGACAAAAATAGAATTGGAAGGTGACTAGAGGGAGGGAGGAGGATAAAGGGGAACATAGGTGGGAGAATATGCTCAAAATACAAGATATATTTGGATGAGAATATCCTTGTGACCAGTGATTATGCACATCAATACATTCTTGAAGAACCACTCTGATTTCCTGTGTCTGCACCAGTTTGAACACCCACCACAGCAAGACGTGTGTCTCTTCATATCTACACCAGCGTTTGGGGCCATTTTTAGTCATTCTAACTGGGGTGGGATGAAATCTTAAAAATCTCAAAGTCATTTTAATTTGTATTTTATTTGTGGCTAAGGATGTTGAACATTACATTTTTTATTAGTCATTTGTATTCATCTTTTGAGAACTTTCTGTTTAGTTTCATGCCCCATTTTAAAATTTTTTAAATTAATGTTTAGTTTTGTGAGTTCTATGCATGCTACCAGAGGAGAAAAGTGATCATCAGCCTTACTTAGCTGTGAGTCATTCGAACTCCACGAATACCAGCCTGGCAAGACATGCCACTGTTGCAGTAGCGGCATCAATGTCGTGAGAGTAAGCCCCTGCTTTTTGGTTGGATTTAAGGCTCACTCCACAAGATGAGACCTGTACCTGCTACTGTTATCAGAGGCTAGAACATGGGGCAAGGCAAGCCATAGTCCCTGGGGAAAAACTTACCACCATGATTCTGCTAAATGGTCATATTATTACACCTACCCTTAATGACTTACCATCATCATATCTATAGATTAGTGCATCTCTCAGCCCTCACCAAGGATGCTGCTTCTTCAGTTAACACAAAGATCCACACCTGGTCAAGCCACATAGGATAAGAGATTTAGGAATGCTTAGCCCTAGATTAGTCATCTATATCTCATGCCTTCTTTCCAAGGCTCAAGCATCATTGAGGAAGAGTTGGGCAGAAAGACTGTAAGGGCCAGAGGAGATAGCTGGCACAGTATAGCAGCTGCATACATAAACTCACAGCAGTTGAAACGCCATACACAAAACCTGTGTAAGCTCAAGACAGACAAAATTCCAGCATGGAGACTGGAGGTAGACATGAAGCTCCATTCTTAGCTGAGGAGCAATTGGCAGTAGATAGCTGCTGAGGGAGGGAGGGAGTGTCCATGTATTTAAGTGAGGGCACCTGGGTGGGTATATGGGCATCACAAACTGAACTTGATAGAGTTTATTTGTTTGTTTAAATGAGGACTGTAGATGGAAGTTTCTGTGCCAGCAGCTGCTCCCAAATAATCACTCAAGAAACTTAATACTAATTGTAAATGCTCAGCTGATAGCTTAGGCTTGTTACTAGCTAACTCTTATGTTTAAATTAACCCACATTTCTTATCTATGCTTAGCCATGTGGCTCATGACTTGTTACCTTATCTTCTAAACATCCTGCTTTCTAAGACTTCATCTTCCTCCCAGCATTCTCAGTCTGGCTCTCCTGCCTAACCTTATCCCATTCAGCTATTGGCCAGTCATCTTGTTTATCAAACCAGACACAGCAACATATATTCACACAGAGTAAAGGAATATTCCATAGCAGAGCACACAGCACTGGGAGTGTAGGGATGGAGATGTAGGTTTGGGAGTGAGGGTGAGGAAGAAATGAATATGATCAAAATAGAAAATTGTGTAAAATTGTCAAATAATTAATAAAAATAAAGAAATAAAATGCTAAAAGGAAAGAAAGTCACAGAGCTAAAGAGGTGGCTCAGTGGTTAAGAGCACTGGCTGCTTCATCATGAGGACCTGAGTTTAGATCCCAGCACCCATCCACTAGGCAGACTTGGTCCTGGGTGTGTCTGTAACCCCAGTGGCAGAGGGAGGGGAGACAGGATTTGCTGGGGTTCATAGGCTGCCTAGCTGAAAAAGGCAAGGTCTAGGCTTAGCAAGAGATCTGCTTCAAGGGAATAAGAGGAGTAATAAAGGAGAACACTCGACATTTTCCTCTGGCCTACACACACGCACACACACACGCACACACACACACACACCCCACTATGGAGGGGAGCACAAGTATCTTTGGAAAGACTTTTTTGCCTCTCCCTTGTCACCCATATATGACAATTAGCGATTCTTCCATGGAGGTGGCTTCTTGAGTGCCAGTGTGGCTGGCCAGGTTCCCAGAATAGCAGAAGCCAAGTGAGCTGTTAACTCCCAGAGCAAATACTCCACAATAAGCAGCAGGCTGAGATGGCTAGTGTTAACTGCCAACCTGACTAAATCTAGAATACCCGGGAGATGGGCCTCCGAGCACACCTGTGAGGGATTAGCCTCATTCCGTTAATTGGTGGGAGGATTGTACTGCAATTGTGGTGGGACCAGTCCCTGGGTTGGGGTCATATAAAGAGGAGAAAGAGGGTCCACGGCAGCGGCAGGCACACACCCACTGCTTTCTGTTTCCTTCCTTCCTTCCTTTCTTTTCTTTCTTTCTTTCTTTTTAATTTTTGAAACATGGTTTTTCTGTGTAGCCCTGGATAGCCTTTCTGGAACTCTCTCTGTAGACCAAGCTGGCCTGGAACACACAGAGATCTCCTGCCTCTGTCTCTTGGGTGCTGGGATTAAAGGTGTGCACCATCACCGCATGGCTGTTTTCTGTGGATGCAGTGTGACCAGCTCCCGCTGCCCCGACTTCCCAGCTGTGCTGGGCTATCCTCTCAGACTGTGAGCTAAGATAGCTCTCTCGGGGCTGCCTTCACCAGCTATTTTATTACAGCCACAGAACAGGAAGTAAGACAGTCTCAGTGACCCTCAGGAATCTATAGCGTTGGCTAGCTGGAATGGTTAGTAAGGAATTGTGGGGTTTCGGCTGTTCACACACTTTCCTGCTCTCATAGAAACAGAATGGGTTCACTATGGAGTGCAAAAACTAATATTTTCTTTCTATTATATCTCAGGATGAAAGAATCAAATAAGTACTTTTTTTTTTTACTGAATTGTATTAGAATATTTGGTTTGAAAATTGCTATTTGTGCTGCTGACTTGAGTTTCATAAAAAGATGTTAAATAATCTGAGCTGGGTGGTGTTCAAAACCAGCCTGTTCTGTATAGAGTTCCAGGTCAGTCAGCATAGTGAGACCCTGTTAGTAAGACCTAGTCTCAAAAAAAAAAAAAAAAAGTCCCATTTCTGAGATGGAGAGTCATGTAGCCTAGGCTATCGTAGAACTCACTATGTATCCAAGGATGACCCTGAACTCTCAATTCTCTCACCTCAGCCTTCTGAGTGTTGAGGTTTCAGACCTGATCCAACATGGCCTGTTTCTGCAGGGCTGGGTATCAAATCTGGGGACCAGTGTGCCAACATCTGAATGACATCCCCAGCCAGGGGTGCATTTATAATGAAGTAACCCAGTCCTGAGCACTGAAAATTCTCCAGAGAAAGGTATGAATTGGCCACGCCTCCCTGCCTTCCCTCATCACCTTCCATTCCCACCCTCACAACAATGGCAACAGTCACCATCTTTTGGAGAGACTGAGCCAGATTCAAATCGTAGAAGCCGCACAGCTCTTATGACAGAGGAGGGTTGAAGGCTCAGGTTTCTGGTTCCCTCAGCCAAGGCCTCTTTGCATTGTCCCTGCATGCCTTTAAGTGATTCTCTTGATGCTCTAAAACTAGTCTTCAATGACTTCTGGCCCAGCTTCTCCTTATGCAGCACTGCCATAGGGCTCCCCCAGCCCATTCGTGGTACAGGCATCTCTCCCTCATTCTCTGTATTCTGTCTGGGTGACACTGTAAAACTCTGCCCTCTTTGTACAAGCTAGGCTCCTGACCTATCCCCGAAGGAACAAGCTGGATCTATGGAGCATTTAGCCTCGAAGACCATCATAAATCACAGTATGGAGGGCTTTGTGATATTCCCCACAGAATGATGGCTGAACAAGGCAGGAGGCAAGAGTCCAGTCCTACCATCTCAATGGCTTTTTGAGAGCTGAACCTTCTTAGGACAGATGGGAAGGATCAACTTCTTCCAGATTTTGAATGTTCAGCTGGTAGGTTGGATTTTATTTATTTATTTGATTTCCTGGTCTGTTTGTGGACACTGAAGGAACAAGAGAAACTATAAATTCTTTCTCAAAGAAAAAAAGCAGTCTTTAGTTGAGGGTCATCCCCAACCCCAGAAAGCACTTGGTATCATCCAGTGATAAAACCACACCTGGTCTCCCAGATACCTGAGAATTGTTCCTAAATTTAATAATTAAGCTGTATTTCTATAACGTGAATAGAGGGTGTTCTATGGCAGGTTCCTAACTCTCAGGAAGCGAGGGCAGCCATGTGAAACGTCTGAGAATTTACTCACACTCTGAACCCCGGTAAGCACAGGGACCAAAGACAGTGACCTCTTCACTGGGCTATGGTAAATTCCATCAATGCTGTCTCCTCACACTGTCCATGGGCAGCACTCCTCCACTGAGATCTCTAGGTGAGTAGCATACGGCTCTTCTCTATACAATATTTTTGCTTCTTTTATATTTTAAATCTAGAACCCATAAAAACTACTGGGCAGTGGTGGCATACATCTTCAATCCCAGCACTCAGGAGGCAGAGGCAAGCAGATTTCAATGAGTTAGAGGCCAGCCTGGTCTACAGAGCAAATTTCAGGACAGCCAAAGCTACATAGAGATATTATGTTTTGAAAAAAACAACCACTCCCCAAAAAAGAACTTGTACAAACTTAGAAAGACGCTCTGATATCCCAAAGCTGGGAAAAGAAATCAGTATACATTGCATAGAAGAAACAGTGTTCATGAAAGTTCACATAGGCTGGCATTCTGGAGAGAAATCAATTGTGGACCTGTCTTAGACATATCTCCATTTCTAGATTTGGATTCAACATAGAATCTTCAAAAGAAGCAAGAAAGCCTGAGGGGATGTGGAAAGAAAGAGGCCACAGGGCACACGCCAGGTCCCCAGACATGAGACCTTGTTACTACAGACAGGACTCCTCTGAGCTTACTTGCCTGAGAACAGATGCCTTGGCTTCTCTGCATTAATTGCTGCCTTCCCATCACCCCCAGAGACAAGTCAACAATGACTTTTTCTTAAGGGTGCGAGGAGAATGGTCAAGGTCATCTGAGAGTGAAGTGCACATACTTGCAGCCTGGCCAGGAGACAGAAAAACCTGCAGTGAGAATCTCCAGAAGACATGGATTCTAAGTGCCTAGAGAGAGCTGGGGTCCTTACCTTTGAGCCTCTGGGCACATACACTGGAGAACTGTATCCCAAACATTGTGCTGATTTGGATCTGGTCATGGCGCTGAACCACTGAGATCAATCAGGAGCCCTGGAAGTTGGTCAGCAGTATCTGAGGCATGACCGAGTGCTCAGCTGCTGGTGTTCACAGGGTGGCAAGCACGCTTTGAAACATGTTTGATGTCTTAGCTCATTTTAGCCTCAAATGTCCATAGCCCAGGTGTAGCTCATCTTTAGATAGGCTCAAGGGACAGACACTGTGGCTTCCCTGGTAATGGGTATCTTTATGGGGGAGCTGAATCCCAAGACTACACTCCAAAGCACAGCACCCACCAGAGTGCCACACATTCAGAAGGCTCATTTGCACGACAGGAGATGAATGTGGCCTATACCAAGAAGATGGCACTGCAGGACTGGGTAGAGAGATCAGGTGGGTGACAAAATTGTCTAGGGCATCAGTGACAATGGTGTCCACTGCTCACTGCCTCCCCTCCCACCATAGCTGATGAGACTGTTGACGTAGGCTTTAAGATGCCAAAGCATGAGTGCTTGGTATGTAGGATATGACCGTCTTTGGAGACAAGTTCTTTAAAGAAGTCATTATGCTAACCTGAAGCCTTATTCTTAAAATAGGGGCTTGGGCCTGCAGGTGTTGACAACACCCTTTGCACTCCAGAGTGTATTAGCTCAGGTGAGTTGCTGGGATGAGTCAGCCCCTTGTGTCATAGGCCACTTACATGTCAATTTTCTCTTGCCTATGGGCTAGGCTGTGAGGGGACAGCATGTAGGGGCCAATGTTCTTAGTGTAGTGACTCAAGGACTCTTGTTCCCTAGCTCTTGTGTTCCCCTCCCACAGGAAAAAGACAGAAGCAGACTCCCTCAGTCCTTCAGCACACTCTGGAGGGGACTGTTGTGGGATGTTATTTTAACTAGGCAAAGATGTTAATGATGTAAAGATACATTACATTTGTTGTGTTGCCTTTGCTAACAATGTAAAGATGTGCTATGCTATGGGACTATGGTCATGTACACTGTAAATATTTGTCACTGAAAATATTGGTTTAATAAAATGCTGATTGGCTAGAAGCTAGGCAGACAGGAAGTGTAGGCAAGCGACCAGACAAGGAGAATTCTGGGAAGAGGAAGATCGGAGCAGTCTCCAGAAGATGCAGAGGAAAGAAGATGAGAATGCTGCACTGATGTAAAGGGACCAAGCCATGTGGCTAAACATGGATAAGAATCATGGGTGAGTTACTTAGCAAGTAACAAGCCTGAGCCATGGGCCAAACAGTTTATAATTAGTATAAGACTTTGTGTGATTATTCGGGAATACATGGCTGCAGGACAGGTGGGGTGGGACAGAGGAACTTCTGATTACATTGTTACATTTGTCTCACCTGCCTGCCTAAGGCACCTGAGCGGTCTAATAAAAAGCTGAATGGCCAATACATGGCAGGAGAGGGATAGGCAGGGCTGGTGAGCAGAGAGAATAAATAGAAGAAATCTAGGTTTGGGAGAGAAGGAGGAAGCGGGAAGCAGGGAGGGGGTCGGGAGAGGGGAGGGAGAGCCACTCCCACCACGGGCAGAAGCCGGGCAGTTGCCAACCAGACATGGAGACTGGAGACAGCAGGAAAATAAGATGTACAGAAAGAAACAAAGGCAAAAAGTCCTGAGGGAAAACGTAGATGAAGAGAAGCAGTTAAGTCATGAGAGCTAGCAAGAAATGAGCATAAGATAAGGCTAGTGAAGACTAATAATATGAAGTTTCTGTGTCATGATTTGGGAGCTGGTTTGGTGGCCCGAAGGCCTTGTCAAGGGGCACTCAGCCTCTCTGCACCCCCCACTTCCCCCGTGAAGAATCCTTTGTGGTGCTTGCTCCTAGATGCCATATGGCTGAAGCCTGGCCTTGGTGGGGGAGAGCCACTAAGCAGCAGCCTTACTTTCTGCCCAAGGAATGGGAAGCCCAGGGTCAGGGCAGCTAGCAGGTTCTGCCATGTGCCGGGGGTCGGATTTGAACTTGTCTTTGTTCACTTCTCCAAGCACGCAGCTGGCTGTCGATGTCCAGGGTAAACCTCCAAGCCAGCGGTCCTGGTTTATGACTTGGAGGCAGGGTCCTAGTTTATTACTTATAATGATTTTTTTATAGCTAGATAAAGGCACACCACTGGCCAGTGAAGCTTCCACATACAGCTGGGAGATGGGTGGTCCTGGGACCACAGCTGGGGTGAGAGAGACAGCATTGAGGCCGGAGGAGGTAACAGGAGAGAGGTGCTTGCTCTCCTGCTATAAGAAGCAGAACAGCAGTGTTGTAAAACCAGGAAGAAGACTGCCGCCTGATTTCACTCTCAGGTAAATGTTTGACTAAATGTTTGCCTTTTCTCTGAGTTTTGGGTCTACAAATTGCACTGGGCAGAATTGCTACTTCATGGGAAGCCATCATACCGGAGAGTGTGAGAAAGAAAGAAGCATCCAGGACTGCAGCATCCACCGGCACACCGCCCACAGGAGCACTCTCCTGCAAGATGTCTGCAGCCGGCCCCAGGTGAGCGGTGGAGGGCTGAGTCTAGAGGGAACATTCCAGACAGCCAGGCCCTCCTCACTCCTTTGACGTTGGTGATTAATGGACCCTGGGAGAAAGGGCATGGGCCAGCTAATGTGCAGGCAGGCAGAAGGAGAAAGGCAGATTTCCTCCAGGGCAGTGCAGAGCCACGACGAGCAGACAGAGCTCAGGTAAGGACTCACAGGATCCTGACACGGAGTCCTGGCTCCAGTTCCTCACTAGGCTTTCTTCATCTGTCACTCAGTGTAAAGCTCCCCGTTCTTCCTCCCCTGTTAAAGTGATGTCTTATAACTGTCCACATTTACAGAGAACACTTTGATGTCTTGACATGCAGATCGCTCTGATTTGACCTCAAATATTTATCGTTTCTTTGTAATAAGGCCCTCCCCCTTTGCATTTTGAAATATGTAGCTGACAGTTAACTCTAGTGGCCCTTCTGGGCCAGGAAAGAGTGGCACTTATTCCTCATAACTGTAACTTTGTAGCCGAGGCTAGCCTCTCACCTGCCGATTCCTTTGTCTTCCTCTTTTCTGTTCAGCTGGTGCTTGTATGAGTTAGCCTTTTCTAGAACCTCCCTCCATATGAATGAGGTCATGCAGTATTTGTCCTCTGTCCCTGGCTCACTTCACTTCCTGGAATGTCCTCCAGGCTCATCCATGTTGCCTCAGATGATCGGATTATCTTCTTCATTTGAAGCTAAATACTATTCCACCATACAGATGCTCTACATTTCCTCGCCCACTGTTGGACCCCTGTTGGACAATCTTGGCTACTGCAAATATTTATTAGAATAAACAGGGGTCCAGGCATCTCTTTGACATGATAATCTCACTTCCTTTGTCTATTCACTAGTGGGTTTGTTGGGTCCTAAGGAAGTTGTATTTTTAGTTTCTTTAGAGACTCTCCATGTCATTTCCCATGATGGTTGTGCCAGTTACCCCAAAAGTGTACGAGAATTCTCTTTTCTCCTGCCCTCAGTCCCCCCCCCCACTATCTCACTGAGGACAGCCTTTCTGCCAGGAGTGAGTGAGCCCATAGTTCTGAGAGGATCGATCGGGGGAGAAGTGGAATGAGATGGAGGGATGATGGGGAAGTCCTGCCCAGGTGGCAGGAAGTGAGACTTTCTCTCTGACCTGGAAACAGGGCAGGTCCAGAACAGAGAACAGGCCCACTGCCTTCTGGGGTCACAGGATCTGCTCAGAATGCTGAGGATTCTCGCAGTAGACAGGAAAGAGGGGACACATGGAGATGAAGAGGGCATGGTGAGTGCCGCCTAGAAAAACAGGACAGGCAGAGCCACAGGCTGAGTATCTCTGGATGTGGGAAGGGAACAGTGTGCTGAAGAGCCCAGGAGAGCCTGGCCCTCTCTCCCTGTGTCCCCAGAGGGCTTTGTGGCCAGGAGAGAAGGGAGAGGCTGAGGTGACAGGGGCCTGATGCCATCAGGTGTGAGTTTATAGAAAGGTCTCTCTGGCCCACGTGGTGAAATGTACCCATCACTATTGCTTCCATTGGGTGGAAGGGCGTGAAGGTGATGGGCTGTTGGGCAGATGGTAGGGAAGGGCTGGAGGGTTGGCTCAGTGAGTAGGAGCACATTCTTCTTCTTTGTACAGGACCAAGGTTCAGTTCCCAGCACCCATGTCCAGTGTCTCGCAACTATTTGTAACTCCAGCTTTATGGATCTAAATTCTTTTCATTTCCTTGGGCAGCTGCACATATGTAGACACACACACACACACACACACACACACACACACACACACACGCACACGCACACGCGCGCAAACACTAAAATAAGTATTTTTTTTATAACTTTCCTTTTTCCCATTTTCTTTAACCCATACTTATGTTTTGGGTGTTTATGCAGTTATGTAAGGATGTTTTGCCTGCAATTATGTCTGTGTACCATGTGTATGCCCTGTGTCCATGGAAGCCAGAAGAAAATATTATATCCCTTGGAACTGAAGTTACAGACGGTTATGAGCTGCCATGTTGAGCACTGGGACTTGAACCCAGGTCCTCCCAAAGAGCAGCCAGTGCTCTTAAGCCATGAGCTATCTCTCTGTCTCTGATAAAATAAACCTTTAAACAAAAATGGTAGGGAGTAGAAATGGACCCTTTATTTTTTAATTACCCTTTTTGTTTCTCATGATGGTGGCCCTGGGCTTTTTACACACACATAAAAACAGCCATACATGCTCCTCAAGGAAAGGCAGCACCAGGAGCTGGCCATGCTCAGCCGGGAAATAAACTCAAAGCAAGTAGAGAGATGGAGAAAAGAAAAGAGAGGTCTGTGCACGGGAGGAGAAGGGGCCAGTGAGAAAACGGAAAGGAAGCAGGGTGTGTATGTGTGTTCTTGTAATCTTCCTCCTGATTCTTGGGGTTTGTTTCCCAGGGACCAGCTGAGAACAGGTCTCTCAGGCCAAGAGCCCAGTAACCACAGAAGAGCTGTGGCAACACAGGACATTTGTGTGTGTGTGTGTGTGTGTGTGTGTGTGTGTGTGTGTGTGTGTTCTTTAATTAGAAAAGGCTGGCAGCTCAAGGGGACAGCTGGGACATTGAGCTCAGGTGTCCTGCTCTGGGCTACATTGCTAGGTTGGTCAGGGGACCAACACCCTGGCTGTTGGTTAACAAAGTGAGCGACTAGAATCCAACTCATGGCAAGGGGCCCAGGGCAGGGAGCCCCTGATACTGTAGCCCTGTGACAATGACTCACTGGGAAGAGGGGAGGGGCCAGAGGCTCGTCCTGGAGAGGTGGACACTCTCAGGAGAGTTGGCCAAGTGCCCTGGGGCCCGGAGAAGCTGCTCAGCGACGGGGTTCCCTTCAGCTCTGCGAACATGGAGCTAACTTTTTCTCTTCCTCCTCCTCTTCCTCTTCCCCCCTCCTCCTGTGTTTCTCTTTATTTTTAAAGACAAGGTCTCACTCCGAGCCCAGACTAGCCTCAAATCCAATATATAGCCTAGGTTGGCCTCAAACTCCCCACAATCCCAGCCCCAGTTCTCAGTTTCCCAAAGGACTTTGATTACAGGGTGAAGGGGCTCAGCTGGAGAATCCCTGTTTATACTCAGGGCTGCCCATAGCAGAGGAGCAGCAGAAAGAGAGCCCAGGGCTTGGAGGTGAACCTCAAGTCAGAGGCTAGCCTGGGCTACAGAGAGAAACTCTGTCTCAATGTCACGCCCTTTTCCCTAAAACCACTTAAAACTGAAACAAGCCTCATATGGGCTTGGATTCCAGAGGCCACAGTGTTGGAATTCTATGAGCAGAGTGGAGGGGGTTTCAGTTAGGGGGCTGCCCCCCATCTTTTCTCCTCTCAGTCCCAGTGGCTACACTAATTCCCACCAAGGGTCTTACCCTCTGCACCCTCATCTCAGCACGGGCTGCTCAGGGGCGCCCCACACTGGTTAGCATTAGTAACTGTTGCCGCTGCCTCCTCCCCCTCCCCCTCCTCCTCCTCTTTCCCATTTTAAAAAATTAAAGTTTGGATGATTTGCCCATTCTGAATTGTAAGTATTTAAGTATCTCTTTCCTTTGTTACCGGCTCATTGGCTGGTTTCCAGACCTTGCTGTTCACACATTTCTCTTTTTTAAATCTGACTTCTTTCCTCCTCATTCTGGCCATATGTTGGGGTGCCCAGATCTTTCTTGCTCATAGTCCTCTGGTTGCTGGCACTAAATTTTTAGTTTTCTCATTCTGAACTCCACTTCTGCTCTTTCACAATTAATATTTACCTCTATCTTTCAAATGTGGACATCCTCTTTTGTCTAGACCATGCCCAAAGGCAGGGGTACAGCTGCCAGGGGCATGCTGGGAGATGTGTCATGACTGGCTCTTTACACAAAAGAGGCATAGCTGTATGTGAGCTTGTTATAGAGTATACTGATAAAACAGGCACACAACATACACACAGTTGTAAATACTTCCTGCTCCTAATTCCAGTTCCATAGAGCCAGTTCGTTGTCTTAGAGTGCCACATTGATTTTTGCTGATCCCTTGTCTCTGGGCAAGCCTTGGACTGCAGCTGGTCAGTGAGCCCAGTCTCAGCATGAGTGGTGTCGGGTGTTTTATTTACATGAACGAGTCAGATAAATTGGGGAAGAAGCAAGAAGAGAGCAGTGAGAAGGCCCTGCAATACCCAGAATAGAAGAAACTACTTTTGCTGAGCCAGAGAAGCGTTTTTGACTCTTGGAGGAACGGCACCACAGAGGAACACAAGATTTGTTCTTGGGTGGCTCACAAAGTGGAGATCTGAGAGGCTTGGCTAGAGAGATGGCTCGGCCCCGCCCTGACTTCTCCTGCAGGGGACCCCGTTTTGAGATGGTGGCTTGTATCCTTCTGGTATTCCATTTCAGGGGACTTGATGACCTCTTCAGGCCTAGACATACACACAGACAAAACACCCATACACATAAAATGGAAATAAATACATCCTAAAAGTCTAGCAGATTAAACCATCTTCATTATAGACATTTTCCCTATCATCCTTGGTCTTTCCATAGAACAGTCAGCTCAGCCCTGATTGGCAGTCCCCCTGGATTCCTGGCACAGCTGATGCCAAGCCTCAGGGGTCAGGAGTGCAGTATTCACGGGGCACATGAGGGTGTATTCCCCAGCACTGAGGCATTTCCAGGCTTTATTACTAACACCTTTACTATAACTTCTTTAATCTTTTGTCTGATTTTTTACAATGGTGTTTAATAACTACCACGCGGTGTTCCTCATGGTGACAGGTGGTCCTGTCAAACAGACCCAAGTCAGCTTTGGTGACATGCCTGTGTCCACCTCAGCCCTCCGAGATTAGAGTTTGTGGATTCATGGGATTCCCCATAAAGCAGATTCCCTGGCACCAAATGTGCACAAATTCCTGTGTAGCCACACTGTGTGCATCTTGTCCCTTTTCCAAGACTCTCCTGTGCACTGAACCAGAGATCAGTACTTTTGCTGCCCATGAGACCAGCAAACTGAAAAAACCCGAGCTGTGTGACTTTCTCTGGTTACAGCCCTTCTCTGGATTCCAGCCTCTAGAAGAAGGTTCTTCTGGAAATCAGTGACTATCACACACACACACACACACACACACACACACACAAAGCCCCAGAACACTGGAGGTCTAGGGAGGCTGCGGAGCTCTAGCTGGGACAAGGTATCCGACCACAAGGAACTGGGTTCCTGACACCCTTCCTGGTCCAGTTCCTTATTTTAAAAAGGGGCTAAAGCCACCTAACATGCAAAAAGTTAAATTATGAACTAGAAATAGAGGGGAGGGAAAAGGGAAAGGAGAAGAGAGAGGGGGAAGGAGGGGAGAGGGCAGGAGGAGGGGACGGGGAGGGAGAGAGGGAGGGAGGGGAACGTCCATATTCTAGTTCCCATCTCCAGGCTTCTCAGACCATTCTTGGCTTGTGCTTCTCAGAAGCAGAATTTGCAGAAGTGGAATGAGTGCATCCGGAGAGGTCCTTGGCGGATAGGTACAGCAGTGTGCAGAGCTCCTGCCTGCAGTGCTTACTGCCAGTGAACAGGACACCAGCTCCTTTCAGGGGCTCCAGCCTGAAAGGTCAGGTCAGGCGATATCTCCTTTTATTTCAGGACTAGTTTAGAGCTGAGAATTTATTATTTTTATGTTTTTAGCTTCTCTCCTCACCCACCCCCAACTCAGGTCCCATGTAACCCAGGTTGCCCTGTATGTCTGAGGCTGGCCTTGGATTTCTGACCCTCTTGCCTCCACCTCCTGAGTTGCAGCTGCACCCCATACTGGATTATTGGTTTTGATTTTTAACTTTCTAGCAGCACACAATAGCAGCCAATGTTTGTGGGTGTGATGTGGCATCTCCTCACACTCATACACTGGGTGATGGTCAGAGCAGGGCCATTAACAAGTAACTCATCTCAGACACTGATCATTTCCTTGTGTTGGGAGCAATCTCAATCCTGCATTCCAGCTGTTTGGAAGCATTCGATACATCATAGCTGAGCGTGGCCGCCCTTCTGTGCTCTTCCACACTAGGCCTCGCCCCCTCTGTCATGGCAGCCCATGCCTGCCTTCCTCTGCTTCCTCTTCTTCCCAGCCTCTGGACTCGGATGAGATCAGTTCTTTAAAAAGCATAGCTGCTGTCTGTGTCCACCTTATTGTTCCTAACCTGATATTCTAGAGGCTCATTCCTGCTCATTACACGATTTCATTTTTTATGATTGAGTAATATCCATCATGTACACATTCCACATTTTCTTTATCCATCTATCCATTAGTGGGCGCCTCTGCCAATTCCCTAACTTAGCTACCACAAATAGTTCTACAGAAAACATAGGAACAAACCTCATTCCCGTTTCTTTGGATGCACACACCCAGGAGTGGTGTCACCGAGTGTGGCAGTCTCATACTTAGTCAGCTTGTTTATTTTTAGACATGGTCTCACTATGTAGCCCTAGCTAGCCCAGAACTTACTATGTAGATCATGCTAGTCTATCATTCACAGAGATCCACCTGCCTCTGCCTCCTGAGTGCTGGGTTTAAATGAATATGCCACCATGCTCAGTTCTAGATTTTGAGGACCCTAAAATACTGTTTTTCCCAGAGGCTATACTAATTTTTATTTCTACCAGCACTCAGTATTACCCTCTCTCTCTCTATCCCAACCCCATTATTTCCTGCCGTGTGGGTGTTCAGAAAGGCTCCACACTGGTTAACACACTGGTGGCCCACTTATGTCTTCTTTGGAGGAATGAAAGCCCAGGAAGCTGGAGAGATGGCTCAGCAGTTAAAAGCACTCGCTGCTTTTCCGGAAGAGCCAGGTTTGATTCCCAGCACCTGCATGGTGACATGCGACCTTCCTTCACTCTAGCTATCGAGGCTCTGACACCCTCTTCTGGCTTCTGCTGACCCAGGCAGGCACACAGTACCCTTACAGCATCTGCAGGCAAGGCTTCTGCTGACCCAGGCAGGCACACAGTACCCTTACAGCATCTGCAGGCAAGGCTTCTGCTGACCCAGGCAGGCACACAGTACCCTTACAGTATCTGCAGGCAAAGCACTTCTGTCTATACAATCAAATCAAATAAGTCATTTTTAAAAAGAAATGAAAAATAGGTGACTTGCCGATTTTTAACTTCAAGTATGTTTAAATGCCTTTCTTTCTTTACTCGTTTTTAGCTGCACTTGTCTGTGATTCTTAAGCTGTTTTCTTTCTCTTCCACGCCGTTGTTGGGATGATGGAACTTTTTCTTCCCTGTACTGGCTTATTTCTGCATTCTCCTCTGGTGGCCTGCCATGGAACTGTTACTTTGCTTATCTAGAAGTTTACTTTTACCTAAATCACAAAGGGAGGAGACACCAGTCTGTGCTTCCAATGTAAACATTAGGAGGGCAGAGCCAGCCGGCTGCTGTTTCCCTCTGCCCTCTGTGCGGATGGCATCTGGTGCTGAGTGGATGCTGGCTCAGCCATCCTATCCCGAGGTACTTACCTGGCTACTGACCCTGTTTGCTGATTCTTCTGTTCTTGTTGCTTTTAAACCCTTCTTCATAGGTTCGTTTTTCTTATTGCCCAAGAATTTTCTCTAATATTTTTCAGACAGTTTATAATGGAAAATATTTTTCAGTTCTTGTGTTTATAAATATGCATTGACTGTATTATTAAATGGGATGTTACATGTGAACAAATTTAATATTTATATATTTAAAATAAATATTTACACATTGAAATCCCCCAGGCTGAGAGGGCTCAGAGTGTGTTTTGCAAATCCCTTGGCATTCTTCCTCTGATTTTCCTGGGAGAGCACGCCCTCTAGTGTTCACTCCGGAGAGGGCCTGTGTTCCCTCTACTCTCAGGAGGAGGAGGAGAGTTCACTGAGTCCTTGGCTTCCTCGGGGACAGTCTTTTCTGTAGTGTCCTGTGTTTTGTGGGTGTCCACGAGTCCCGTGAAGTAAATGCTGCCTCTGTGGGGAGCCCGGCAGTAACTGATGTCAGGTGCGGTTTAAGGTGGGCTTTCGGTGGGGAAAGGAGAGCGTCCTGCTAGCTGAGCCACTTGAGTGGCTGGCCTGCGACTCTCCAGCCTGCCGCCGTTCCTTCTCTCTGGGGAACCTGTGGAGGTCGGAGGACAAGTTTCAGGTCGCCACTCTCTCCTTCCACTATGTAGATCTTCGGGGGTTGAACTCAGGTCCTCAGGCTTGGTGGCAAGCCCCTTTGCCAGTGGAGTCATCTCACTGGCCCTGCTCTGGCTCCTTTCGTGGCTGTGGAGCTTGCTCTGTGCAGGCTCACCCTCGGGGTCCCGCTCTGTGCAGGCTCACCCTCGGGGTCCCGCTCTGTGCAGGCTCACCCTCCGAGGTCCCGCTCTGCGCAGGCTCACCCTCCGAGGTCCCGCTCTGTGCAGGCTCACCCTCCGAGGTCCCGCTCTGCGCAGGCTCACCCTCCGAGGTCCCGCTCTGTGCAGGCTCACCCTCGGGGTCCCGCTCTGTGCAGGCTCACCCTCGGGGTCCCGCTCTGTGCAGGCTCACCCTCCGAGGTCCCGCTCTGCGCAGGCTCACCCTCCGAGGTCCCGCTCTGTGCAGGCTCACCCTCGGGGTCCCGCTCTGTGCAGGCTCACCCTCGGGGTCCCGCTCTGTGCAGG
>PVIH01004676.1:8316-29043 GCA_004025045.1 Sigmodon hispidus | reverse complement strand
TCACCCTCCGAGGTCCCGCTCTGTGCAGGCTCACCCTCGGGGTCCCGCTCTGCGCAGGCTCACCCTCCGAGGTCCCGCTCTGTGCAGGCTCACCCTCCGAGGTCCCGCTCTGTGCAGGCTCACCCTCCGAGGTCCCGCTCTGTGCAGGCTCACCCTCGGGGTCCCGCTCTGCGCAGGCTCACCCTCGGGGTCCTGCTGGCCGCTGCTCTTTTCTCTTTGATCCTGTCTCAGACCCTGCCCCCATAGTTCCCTTTTTTTTTCTTTCAAAAATGGCTTCTTCTCTCCCTGACTTTTTTCCTTCCTGACATAGAAGGTTTGTTTGTTTTTTGTTTTAGGTTTATTTATCACGTATACAGTATTCTGTCTGCATGTATGCCTGCAGGACAGAAGAGGGCACCAGATCTCATTATAGATGGTTGTGAGCCACGCTGTGGGTGCTGGGAATTGAACTCAGGAAGAGCAGCCTGTGCTCTTAACCTCTGAGCCTTCTCTCCAGCCCCGGTTTTGTGTAGGATAGAGAGACTGATGTATGTTCTCAGTTTACCTTTGCAAGAGCCAAAGTGGAACTGCGCTTCTTAGTTCTCACAGATCGAGCCCCACCCACTGATATCCAGATATTTCATACCTGTGGGGAGACATACCGGCTGCTAGGATTTTAAAGAATTCCAGGGCATGTGTGTGTTCCTCCCCTGTGGGTTGCTCTCCCCTGAGACCTTTGAGGAACAGGAGTCAGAGGCTGCAGGATGCAGCCGAGGAGATGGCTGGCTGGGTGTACTGGAGTCAGGAATGGCAAGAGCAAAGATCCTCAGAGAGGTGAAGGTGTGATGGGGCTGCGGTGATGCTGTGGGGTCAGAGCAGGAGCAAGGTGTGAGGGAGCCAAGAAAAGAGAAAATCTCCTGTCATGTCTGTAAAGAACCAGGTCCACAGAGTGACCTCCTGTGAAGTTAATGATGCTTCGGTCTCATTCTTCTGCCTAGGAACTTGGGAAGAACCCTGGTTAAGAGATCTCATGGTCATTAGTTTTCCTTAAAATGTGAAAAAATTAGACATTTCTGTAGTGTTCTATGAAAAGACCACCCCACAAAACCAAAATCTACCCAGGACTGTGTTATCCAGAAATAAACAGGAGTCTTAGGTCAATCTCAGGGATGCTGGATAAATGATCAGAGCCATAAATGACAGCAATCTTTTTGGGAAGACAGTGAGTGAGCAGGTGGGTCTCGGGAAAGCAAGTAAGGAAGCTCAGATGGTCCAAACTCCTGAGAGCAATTCTGTAGCCTGGAGTCAGTACTACCCCAGTGACTGAGGATCCAAACCTGACTTGTGGCTGTTTTCCAGGATCAGGCAGCTAAATGTCACCTGTGACAGCTCAGTGGACAGGGAAGTGTTTCTCCACTACTCCCTTATCCCATCAGTAAGTAAAGGTATGGGAACACTGGGAGGGGGCGTGGTACGGAGCCAGAGGCAATGGGAGGGAGTGGGGGGAGTTCAAGATTCTCTACCTCACAGCTTTTGGGCATCACTCAAGAGAGAGAGAGCAGATGGCTTTCCTTCCAGAACGCCTGCTCAGTTTCCTACAGTGTCATTCCAAACACACAAAAAAACACATCTAGGGTCCAAGAGTCAAGGATATGGGACTATGGGACTTTGGGCAGAGTGAAAGGGAATTTTCTTTTTTTTTCTATTTTTTGTGTATGTGTGTACAGATGTGCATAGAAATGTGTGTGCATGCATGTGGAGGCCAGGGGCTATTCAGGGTATTCATCCTCGGGTGCAGTTCCCCTTTGGTTTTTGTTTTTGATTTTTAAAATTAATTAATTTATTTCTTTATAGATGTTTTGTCTGCATGTATGTGTGTGCACTACACACATGCCTGGTATCCTTGGATGCCCTTGAACTAGTGTTACAGATGGTTGTGAGGTACCGTGTGGATTGAACCTGGGGTCTCCGGAAGCAGGCAGTGTTCTTCACTGTGTTTAACTGCGATTTTTTTCTCTAGTTTCACTTTGTATTTTTGAGACAGAGTCTCTCACTGAGACCCGAGGCCTGGTGATTTAACCAGACTGGCTAGCCAGCACACAGGAACCCCTCTGTCTCTAGCTCCCAGTACTGGGGTTATAGATATATGCAGCAAGTGCTTTTCTAAGTTATCTCTTCAGTCCCCAGAAAGGACTTTTCTGAGGAAGTGATGACAGAGCTAAGGTCATCTTGGAAGATATAGGGAAGATCATTCCAGACAAGGGAAGAGCATGTGCAAAGGCCTTGTGGGGGGTAGAGGGGTGTGGAGAACTGAGGGGAGCCCTGGGAGGAGGGTTGAGCCAGGGGTGTTGAAAGCTCAACCCAGTCTGGGCTGCAGAGAGAGTTCAAGGCTCTTCCAAGCAATCTAATGAAACATAAGACCCCACCTAAAAGAAAGTAAAAAGAGCCAGGCAGGTGGCTCAGTGAGTGGTAAAGCACGTTCATTCCTAGCACATGCCGGACCCTACAGTCAATCCAGTGTGGGGAGGAGATGGGAGGGGAGATTCCAGGTTTGGGGTAGATGAAGAAACAGGACAATAGGAACATGGGGAGTTTCCATGCTAGATTTGAGACATTTTCAACAGAAATGCCAGCTGGGTAGCCTGACAGACCTGGAGCTCCTGGGTCAGCAGGGTGGGGGCTGCAGACACATATCTGTGATTGTTCCGGGTCATTCAAAGTTTTCACTAAGGAGGAGAGCGGGGTCAAGGAACAGTAGAGCCTAGACAAGGCCACAGGAGCTCTCTCCACAGAGGCCAGGGAGAGAATGAGTTAGCCAGGCACCTGGGGAAGAACCAGGGGAAGCAAGAATAGTGCATCATGGACAAGGCCAGGGAAGACAGACGAAGGAGAAGAGCGCAGTCAGCCAGGGGCATCGCTGGCAAACAATGCTGGCCTTACCTGGGGACGTCAGTCATAGCCCCTTCAATGCAGTCACAGGGTCTGAGAGGCCAATAGAGATAAGGAAATAGAGAGAGCACATACGAACAATTCTCTAGAAGTTCCTGGTAAAAGTAGTATAAAGAATATGTATCTGGTGTTTGAAAACAATGATCACATCCACAGAAATGAAACCTGACAGGCCTGGCTGCCTCTCTGCATACAGAAACCAAGGTACAGGGAGGATGCACCCCCTCCCTCCATCCCTCTCTCCATCCCTCCCTCTCTGCCCCCAACCTCTCTCCCTCCCTCCCTTTTCCCCTCCCTCCATCCCTCTCTCCATCCCTCCCAGCAGTGTGTGAGACAGGTTGGACTCAAATCTCTATCTGTGAAGGGCACACAGGGGAAAGGTCAGTGTAGAACCTTTTAGAAGTTCTGAAGTATGTGAAGTTCAAGGTGTCACAGCCATGTTAAGCTCTCTGCTTGCCCACATGTTCTCTTCCTGTGAGGCCACCGAGGCTACCCTGAGGGTGACTGGGTCACCTGACACACTGTTCTCTCTTTACAGCTTTGCATCATTTTGGTCTTGTCTTTCCTTCAAAGACGAGAGCAACGTAGACAAAGGGATGACACCTTCTACCTCCTGGGGGACCTCTTTGGAATCATCATGTGAGTTGACTCAGTGTCATGCCCTGAAGCTTGGGGTATCCTGTGGTTGAGACCAACAAAATACAGGGCACGTAGCCCTGAGGATCCAGTCTTCTCCCATGTACCTATCTTTCCTTCCATCCTGTGTTAGGGTCTATTGCTGTGATGAAACATCACCAAAATCAAACTGTGGAGGAAAAGGTTTATTTGGCTTACATTTCCACATTGTAGTCAATCACTAAAGGAAGTCAGGACAGGAACTCAAACCAGCAGCAACCTGGAGGCAGGAGCTGATGCAGAGGCCACAGAGAACTGCTTACTGGCTTGCTTCCCCATGGCTCGCTCAGTCTGCTTTCTTATAGTATCCAGAGCCAGTAGCCCAGGGATAACACCACCCACAGTGACTGGGTCCTCCCCCATCAATCATTAACTAAGAAAATGTCTTACAGCTGGATCTTATGGATGCATCTTCTCAATTGAGGCTCCCTCCTCCTTGATGAATCTAGCTTCTGTAAGTTGATAGAAAACTAGTCAGTACAGTACATATCCCCTCCCTAAACAATGCTCTGAGAGGCCAGAACCTTCCAAAACCCTGCCAGCATCAGCACCCAGGGCTGCTCAGATAGGAAGAAACTGCTTAAGAGATCTAGACAGCTATAAAAGGGCCCTCCATGAAAGTTATATTGTCATTGCTATGACAAACCACTAGACAGAGGCCACTTAAGGGAGTAGAGTCTTATTTTGGCTCACAGTTTAGGAGAGCACAGTCCACCATGGTGAGGAAAGTGTAGAGGCTGGAGCAGCTTAGTTTTTGGCAGCAGGGGTTTATGGCAGAGCTCCTCACACAGTGGCCAGATCAAAGAGCTGAGGATAGACAGGAAGCAACACTGGCCCACTCCCTACTGCCATCCAGAACCTTCTCTGACGATCCACAGCCTTCCAAAACCACACTATTGGCTAGAGGCTAAGTCCTCAAAAAGAAAAGATGGTGAGAAATATTTTACCTTTAAACTATAATGACTTCCCACTGTGGGGACTGTGGCCACCTCAGGAAACAGGCAAAAGGCTCCTGATGACCAAGAGCAGCCACCATTTTGGCTGGGATGACACCATGAAGCAATATGAGGTCCTGCCCAGCTCCCAGGGCCTTGCTCCACATCCTCTCAACATAAGCTGTCATCAGTGTCTTTTATCTTAGCCATTCTGACATGTATAGGAAGGTATCTCAGAGTCATTTTGATTTGCATTTCCCTGATGACTAAGCATGTCAAGCACTTTCTTAAATGTCTTTGGCCATTTGAGATTCTCTTGTTGAGAATTCTCTCTCTCTTTAGATCTCTAGCCCACTTTTAAATTGAATTGTTTGATATTTTGATGTCTAGTTTATACATATATTTGAGATCAGCCCTCTGTCAGATGTGAGGTTATTGAAGATCTTTTCCCATTCTGTAGGCTGTCATTTTGTCTTATTTACCATGTCCTTTGCCTTACAGAAGCTTCTTAGTTTCAGGAAGTCCCACTTATTAATTGTTGCTCTCAGTGTCTGTGCTACTGGTGTTATATTTAGGAAGCTGTCTCCTGTGCCAATATGTTCAAGACTATTTCCCAGTTTCTCTTCTATCAGGTTAGTAACTGGATTTATGTTGATGTCTTTGATCCACTTGGACTTGAGTTTTGTGCAGGGTGGTAGATATGGATCTATTTGCATTCTTCTACATGTTGATATCCAGTTATGCTAGCACCATTTGTTGAAGATGCTATCTTTCTTCCACTGTATAGTTTTGGCTTCTTTGTCAAAAATCAGGTGCTCATAGGTGTGTGCTGTAATGTTGAAGTCTTCAGTTAGATCCTATTGGTCCTCATGTCAGTTTTTATGCCAATACCAAGTTGTTTTTATTACTACAGGTCTATAGTAGAACTTGATGTCAGGGATGGTGATGCCTCCAGAAGTTGCTTTATTGTACAGGATTGTTTTGGCAATTCTGGGTTTTTCATTTTTTTCAAATGAAGTTGAATATTGTTCTTTTGAGGTCAGTAAAGAATTGTGTTGGGATTTTGATGGGGATTGAATTGAATATGTAAATTGCTTTTGGTAGAATTGCCATTTTTACTATGTTGGTCATATCCATGAGCATGGGAGCTCTCTTTCTTCAAAGACTTAAAAGTCCTTATCATACAGGTCTTTCACTTGCTTGATTAGAGTTATCCCAAGATATTTTATATTATTTGTAGCTATTGTAAAGGGTGTTGTTTATCTGATTTCTTCTTCAGCCCATTTATTATTTGTATATAGGAGAGCTACTGATTCCTTTTTAGTTAATCTTGTATCCTGCCACATTACTGAAGGTATTATCAGCTGTAGGAGTTCCCTGGTAGAGTTTTTGGGGTCATTTATGTATACTATCATATAATCTACAAATAGAAATAGTTTGACTTCTTTCTTTCCAATTTGTATACCCTTGATCACCTCTTGTCTTATTGCTGTAGCTAAAACTTCAAGTACAATATTGAATAGATATGGGGAGAGTGGACAGCCTTGTCTTGTTCCTGATTTTAATGGAATTGCTTTGATTTTCTCTCCATTTAATTTGATGTTGGCTGTTGGCTTGCTGTAAATTGCTATTATTATGTTTAGGTATGTTCCTTGTATCCCTGATCTCTCCAAGACTTTTATCATGAAGGAACGTTGGATTTTGTTGAAGGCTTTTTCAGCATCTAAGGAGATGATCAAGTGTTTTTTTTTTTTAAAAAAAAATTTTATTATATATACAGTGTACAGAAGAGGGAACTAGATTTCATTATAGATGGTTGTGAGCCACCATGTGGTTGCTGGGATTGAACTCAGGACCTCTGGAAGAACAGTCAGTGCTCTTAAGCTCTGAGCCATCTTTCCAGCCCCCAAGTGTTTATTTTTTCTTTCAGTTTGTTTATATGGTGAGTTACATTGACAGATTTTTGTATAGTGAGCTATGCATGTATCTCTGTGATGAAGCCTACTTGACATGGTGGGTGATTTTTTTGAAGTGTTCTTGGATTCAGTTTGTCAGTATTTTATTGAGTATTTTTGCATCAATGTTCAAGGAGTGAAATTGGTCTGTAAATCTTTCTTTGTTGCATCTTTGTATGGTTTGGGTATCAGGGTAGCCTCATAAAAAGAGTTAGGCAATGTTTCTTCTGTTTATACTGTGTAGAAAAATTTGAGGAGTATTGGTATCATCTCTTCTTTAAAATTCTGCACTGAAACCATGTGGCCCTGGGCTTTTTGTTGTTGTTAAAAGACTTTAAATAACTATTTCTATTTCCTTAGGGGTTATAGGTCTATTTAAATTGTTTATCTGGTTTTGATTTAATTTTGCTATGTGGTATCTATCCAGAAAATTGTCTACTTCTTTTAGATTTCCTAAAAATTTTGTGGAGTATAGGTTTTGGAAGTATTACCTGATGATTCTCTGGATTTCCTCATTGTCTGTTACTATGTCTCCCTTTTTGTTTCTGATTTTGTTAATGTGGATTCTCTCTCTCTCTCTCTCTCTCTCTCTGCTTTTTGGTTAGTTTGGATAAGGGTTTGTCTATCTTGTTGATTTTCTCAAAGAACCAACTCTTTGTTTCATTGATTTTTTTTGTATCATTCTCTTTGTTTATATATTATTGATTTCAGCCCTCAATTTGATTATTTCCTGCCATCTCCTCCTCCTGGGTGAGTTTGCTTCTTTTTGCTTTAGAGCTTTCAGATGTGATGTTAGGTCATTAGTGTGAGATTTCTTCAACTTCTTTATGTAGGCACTTAGTGCTACGAATCTTCCTCTTAGCACTGCTTTCATAGTGTCTAGTAAGTTTGAGTATGTTGTACATGCATTTCCACTGAATTCTAGGAAATCTTTAATTTCTTTCTTTATATCTTCCTTGACCCAGTGCTGATTCAGTTGAGCATTTTTCAGTTTCCATGAAATTGTAGGCTTTCTGTAATTAGTGTTGTTGTTTAATTCTAACTTCAAGCCATGGTGAT
Source organism: Sigmodon hispidus (assembly GCA_004025045.1). NCBI lineage: Eukaryota > Metazoa > Chordata > Mammalia > Rodentia > Cricetidae > Sigmodon > Sigmodon hispidus. The sequence goes on along the minus strand of PVIH01004676.1, from coordinate 21,491 downwards.
ACAATAAGTTCAGGGGGTTATTCCAATTTTTTGTATTTGTAGAGATTTGCTTTGTGACTGATTATGTTATCAATTTTAGAGAAAGTTCCATAGGGTGCCGCAAAATGGGTATATTCTTTTGAGTTTGGGTAGAATGTTCTGTATATATCTATTAAGTCCATTTAAGTAATAACATGTTAGGTACCTTATTTCTCCGTTAAGTTTCTGTCTGGCAGACCTGTCCACTGGTAAAAACAGGGTGTTGAAGTCTCCCACTATTAGTGTGTGGGGTTTGATGTATGATTTAAGCTTTAGTAATATTTCTTTTCTATATGTGAGTGTCCTTGTATTTGGGACATAAATGTTCAGAATTGAGACTTCATCTTGATAATTTTTTTCCTGTGATGAGCATGTAATATCCTCTTGATCTCTTATGATTGATTTTTGTTTGAAGTCTATTCTGTTAGATATTAGGATTGTCCTAATTGCTCCTTAAGTCCATTAATTGGAAAGTTTTTTCTCAACCCTTTACTGTGAATTTGAGGTGTGTTTCTTGTATACAGTAGAAGGATGGATCCTATTTTTGTATTCATTCTGTTAGCCTGTGTCTTTTTAGAGGCAAATTGAGCCCAGTGATATTTAATGACCAGTGATTGGTAATGCCTATTATTATTTTTGGTGGTTGTGTGTATGTGTGTTTCCTTCTTTGAGATTTGCTGGTTTGGGATTATCTATTGCCTGTATTTTTGTGGGTGCATCTAACTTTGTTAGGTTGGATTTTTTTCCTTCTAGTGTTTTCTGTAGAGCTGGATTTGTGGATAGATATTGTTTAAATCTGGTTTTGTCATGGGATGTCTTGTTTACTCTGACTATGGTGATTCAGAGTTTTGCTGGGTATAGTAGTCTGGACTGGCATCCACGGTCTCTTGGTGTCTGTATAACATCTGTCCAGGACCTTCTGGCTTCTGGACTTCTGACCAGAGTCTCCATTGAAAAGTTAAGTGTTATTCTGATGGGTCTGCCTTTATTAGTTACTTGGCCTTTTTTCTTAGAAGCTCTTAATATTCTTTATTTTATATGTTTAGTGGTTTGATTATTATGTGGTGAGGAGACTGTTTTGGAGGGTCTAGTCAATTTGGTGCTTTGTAAGCTTCTTTTATCTTCATAGGCATTTCCTTCTTTAGGTTGGAAAAAGTTTTCTTCTATGATTTTATTGAATATATTTTCTGTGCCTTTGAGCTAGTATTCTTCTCTTTCTTCTTTTCCTATTTTTCTTAGGTTGGGTCTTTTCATGGTGTTCCAGATTTCATGGACATTTTGTGTAATGACTTTGTTGGCTTTAATGTTTGGTTTGACTGACAGATCTGTTTCCTCGATTGTATCTTCAATGCCAGAGTCTCTCTTCTGTCTCTTGCATTCTGTTAATTATGCAAGCACCTGACGTTCCTGTTTGTCCATTTCCAGCATTCCTTCCGTTTGTGTCTGTTTCTATTGCTTCTGTTTCAATTTTCAAGTCTTGAACTGTTTCCTTCACCTGTTTGATTGCTTTTTCTTGGATTTTTTGGCTTTATTGATTTCTTCCATTTTTTTTGTTTGCCTTTTCCTCAATTTCTTTAAGGAAAATTTTCAATTCCTCTTTAAAGGCTTCTATCATTTTTTTTTTTTTAGGCTTCTGTCATTTTTATAAAGTTATTTTTTAAGGACATTTTCTTCTGCTTCTTCTACATTGGGATGTTCAGGCCTTGCTGTTGTAGAACCACTAGGTTCTAGTGGTGCCAAGTTGCTCTCTATGTTGCTGGATGTATTCTTGCACTGGCATCTACCCTTCTCTTCCTTCAATTTGTGCAAGCAGTATCTGTTTCTCAGGGAGCTGCTCCTGGTCCAATCTGGCTGTGTTTATGTCTTAAGGAGCTGCTGGGGTCGTAGAGGATGGGGGTGTTGGTGGGGAGGCCTGCCTGCAGGAGTCTTCCTGCTGGCCTGCAACTGGAAAGCAATGGGTGGGGGTGGGGGCATGGGTTGTATCCCAGGCCTAGGTCCTGGAGACTGGGCTCTCCTGTTGGGAAAAGAGTCATCCACCTCTTGGTCCAATGGAAGCTGGTAGAGTCTGTGTCTCAGGGAGCCTCTGAAATCCTCCACATGGGAATTTAATCTGCTATTTTTAGTCTGGTCAGAGGAATATTTTTATATTGTTTCTTAAGGATTTATTCTTATTTGTGTGAGTGCAGGTGCCCTCATAGTCCAGAAATGTTAGAGCCCCCGGTCCTGGAGTTCACAGACATTTAGCTGTGAGCCACCTGACATGGGTGCTAGAAATCAAACCTCAGGTGTTCTACAAGAGTGGTGTGCACTCTTAACTGTGGAACCTGCTCTTGTGCATGCAATGCTCACAGAGACTAGAAGAGGGCTTTACATAATCTACGACTGGGATTTATAGATGAGCCATCGTATGGATGTTGGGATTGAAATCTGGGTCCTCTGGAAGAACAACCATTACTTTTAAATGCCGAGCCATTTCTCCAGTTTCATATTACCTTTTAACTGTCATTTTTAAAAATCAAGTGTCTTGACCGGAGGATCTGCGCGTCATGGCTGGGCTGCCAGCACTGCTTGGCCCAGTTTGAAGAGTGGTCGCCCGGCTATGGCCTCTGTCCCCTTGGCTCCTGGGAGCCACCACCTCCTGTGCTCCACCGCTCTGGGCCTTGGCCTTGTCCCGCCCCAGGCCAGATGCTCGGCTGCTACACACGGCCCGTAGGGACTGCCTTAGCCGCCAGGAGCCCAACAGATTCACTGAGCCAGGAAGCAATGCCAGCAACACAGAGAAAAAGCTAAGCAAATCACAGCAGCTAAAGAAGGTTTTCTAAGAATACAGAGCCATAGGTATGTTGCTGCACATTGGGATCTCGCTGGTCTCCTTGAGGATATTTTACACAGTTGTTTCCAGTGGCATAGACATGTTCGCAATTCTCCTCAGGCTTGGCTTTAAGGAGTCACTGGTGCAGTCCAAAATGGCAGCTGGCACCAGCCAATTCGTGGTAGCCTATGCCATCCACAAGCTGTTTGCACCCGTCAGAATCAGCATCATCTTGGTCTCTGTGCCCTTCATCATTAGATACTTCTGCAGGGTGGGACTCTTTAAACCTCCAGCCACCAAGCCATGATGAAGCCAGTTTCTTCAGAACTACAGGATTTGGGAGCCACATACATTACTTAAAATGTCACCAAGGCTTCAAAATGAGTTGACAGCAAGGTGTGGAGGTGCAGTAAAGCCAATCGCTGAGGAGGCTGAAGCAAGCAGAGCTCAAATTCAAGGCCTGCTTGAGCTACTGGGTTAGGGTCAGTTTAGCAATGTAGTAAGACTGTCTCGGTCGACAATGAAGAGAGGGCCGAGGGCGTTGGCAGAAGAGCCCTAGCCTGGCACACAAAGAGCTTAAATTCCTTCCCAGTACAAAGAAAGAGAGAGAGAGACTGCCTAAACAAGGTTTCTTCATCACTGGACAGGATTCCTGTCTACAGTGGCTCACAGGGCAACCTTTGCTCAGGGTTTTAAAAAGCAGTGGTTAATTTGCTGGCTTTTACAACTCCCCTCCTGATTTGTCACTGGCAGCAGCCTGCGGTTTAACCCAGGATTCTGCAGGTAGCTGCTAGCACTAAAATAATCAAGCAAAAATGAACAATCCGTAATCACCATCTACACGACATCAAGCCCTTGACATTCACAACACTTGCTTCTGGGACAGCAATCCAAGATCTCTGGTATGCTTTGACTCTGGAGCACCTTCATGCCTGAATGTGACAGGGCTTTGTCTGAACTTTCATTGATACAGGACAGCAGTGTTTGCAAAATGTAGAAACAACGATGCCCATTTGTAATGTCATCACTTGGCTCCTGAAGCCCGTATGCAGGGGATGAGCTACTTAGCTATCTAAAACTTGAGACATTCCAGAGCTGACATGATGTTTACAATTTGCCACTGTTTAAATTTTTAATTGACTTAAACCACATGCATGAAGTATCTATAAAAAAAAAATCAAGTGTCTTTAATTCAAAATATCCCATATGATATACCAAAGTGGCATATTTTAAAATGGTATAGTTTTAGCTCTTTTCTTTACATGGTACTAGCTTGGCCAATGATATCCAGACCTCCATCAGAGATATCTGAGGGAAGAGTCTTCATTGGCTATGTCTGGGTGCCTGATAGTCTCCCTAGTTCTGATGAGACATGCTCCTTGTTTTGGTATTTAAGTTACACTGTCTATATCTAATAGAGACTTGCTCCATTTTGCTAGGTACTATGGTTCCCAGTATCCTTGCTCCATCCCTACTGAATTTGGAGGCCCTCTATGGGAAGAACTGTGTCTTCTTCACATCAGAGCTCTGAATCTGTGCTTAGCTCCAGACTTTGGTTACAAAGAGCATCTGTCTCCCTCTCCACAATCCCTCCAATCTGTAGGATGGCTGCGTTCAAGGTAATCCAGAGACTCACACAGTTTCTCTTGTCTACAGGCCTCTGGACTTCGTGGGAACTTTCAGCAACAGATGGTCCTATGGAATTGCCTTTGGGGCCACAGCCAATAAAATTATGTTCTTGTTCTCAGAAGGCTACCAGCCCCTGAAGGTTCCGCAGTGGGCTCAAGGTACCAGGCTTGCCTCACACATCCTGGGAATGTCACCAGGATGCACTTGCTTTCAGCGGCCATGGGGGTTGTCTGGAGGGATAAACTCTGTGAGCAACCACATTCTTCTTAGCCTATTACTAGCCCAAAGTAAATGTTTAGTAGCTCACACTGCTTCCCAGTTTGTCTGGGGAATTCCATCTCTGCCCCAGTTACACTCAGAAGCACTTTAGGCAAACATAACAAAGGCACAGGAAGCAGAATCTTCCTCAACTTCCTCAGCCAGTCCCCCAAGTCTATTGCCTTCTAACAGCATCAGTTTCTGGGGCTCAAGGAATGATGCATGTTTCTTTGGCCACTGACTAGAGGCCTCTCTCCCCACACTTTGTGCCTTATTTAAAGGAGATGCTCTGACCTACAGTTTTGGTAAACTCTCATACAATTCCAGAACCATCTCTCTGCTGTACAGACTCCTTCTATACACTGCTGGAGCACAGCCAACACCTCCAGGGAGGCTGCTTCTTCCTTTGCCTTCTGGGGATGGGGTGTCGCTGGCTTCCTTGTCTGTGTGCCTGGGCAGAATGAATGTGCCTCTGTTGTAGCTCATTTCAGACTGCTCTGCTGCCAGTCTTCTCCACTGGCATCTCCACAGTCAGCATCTCAAGGCAAGAACCCTGGCCATTTCTGCCATACAGTGCCTGGTCCAGGAGCATCCAAAGGTCATCTTAGATGACTAAGCCTTCCCTAGATGCTGCCAGTCCATCTCAGAGCTAGCTGGTGGTGGGGTCAGTGTGAGTCTCACTTCCACAGAGAGTACTCCCTAGTATGCACAGTAGGTGGCCCAGTGTGACCACCACCTCCCCGCAGTGCTCTCCAGGGGTGCTGTCCTCCCAGCTGTTCTGGTTTGCTAGCTGATCTGTTCCATGTGCATGCTATACTGTGAGCCTCTTACATGTAGGACTCCAGTCTTCCCCTCCATGGTCAGCTGGCACCAGCCAAGGGGAGGAGAGCAGGAAGGCGCCGAATGCAGGACATTGTGGTCTTCCTCTGCCATGCCTAGAGCTCTTCAAGTTGGCTCTTTAGGTCCAGAGGCCCTGACTGAGATGAATGGGGCATCACAGCTCTCCTGGGCTCCCATGAGTAGAGAGCAGAGAAGCTCACAGCATCCCGGCCTTGTCTTTTGCAGCCTTTGTACTTCTCCTTGGGGGCATGGAAGTTGGCCTGTCTTACTTCCCTTTCTTTGCGTGCCTGTCCTCAGAGTTCCAGCTGGTCAGCTCCATCCTGGGCTTCAGCTACTCTCTGACCTGGTAAGATGATACTGATGGCCTTCCTCTGGCCATTTTGGCCATGGCTGAACTCTAAGCAGGCGGACAGAGATGAGTTAGGCCCAGGATGGATGAAAGTGATTTTCCCCATGTCCCATTGCTGCTGCTTCTTGGGGCTACTTCCAAAGGTCTGTCCAGGACCCTGTATGCATCCCAGGAGGATGTCCATGATTACAATACACCTAGAAGCAGAAATGAAGGGAAATCATTTCTGGAAACTGGTAAGGGTCCTCATAGAGGAGGCAGGAGCCCCATGTCCATGGCTTCTCCTAGAGAAAGTTGTGATGCCTCTGCTGACATTCAGGCTTAGCTTCTTCTCCCTTCTCCAGTCCTAAGGATGCTCAGCACATGCCTCTAGTCACAGTTTCCTACAGTCTACTGCTTCTCCACGTATTCACCCAACAATCATCTTTACAGTCCACAGCAAGCCAGGGGGAAAGCAAGAAAGATCAGAAAGATCCTCAGGGACTGTGTACTCTGGTCTGGGGCCTCCGTGTCATCCTCCGCCCCCCCCCCGTAGGCCCTTCCTTCCACATGGGATGATGCTTGGTTTATGTTGAATATGACGTCAGCACGACATACGTATGCAGAGCTGGCACCGGGGAACTTGTCAACTGAGTGACTGCCTGCCTTGGACAGTTCTGCTCCCAAGTCTGTCATCCCTTGCTCTCATCCCCCACCCACCCACCTAATCCCACATTCAGCAAGAGCCTTGGTCACAGTTAGGAGGGCTAAGACCTTGTCCTGGCTCTGTGTGTCCATAAGTGACTTGGGTAAATCCCTTGCTGGCCCTGAACTTCCACCTCCTTGAATGCCAGGGGGGGAGAGAAGAGCATCCTGTGTTTTTCTCCTTGGTCCACAGGACTCTGAAATGTGTTCCTCCATTAGGGCAGGCCCAGCAAATGTGGTGATCAGCTAAACATAAGCAGGTGCCCAATCAGGAAGGGACAGACACAGTCCTCGAGGGTAGCAGGCAGGGTGTTGACCAGGCTGCCCTGGGCTGGGCTGCACCGGAACCAATCCTAACCTGCTTCTGTCCTACAGGTTTGTGGCTACCATCCTTCAGATCTCACAGTGTCCCCATGGGCAGGTAAGTCCCTGCTGACCTCACTCAGGATGTTCAGTCACCACCTCAGGTTACTCAGGTCTGTGAGCTCAGACAAGCCTTCTGTGGGCTTTAGTTTCCTCACCTGTGTGGGAGGAGAGCGATCACTGCTCACTGGCTTCTGTTGGGGGGCACCTTTCGTTCCCTTGCCCCTCTGGTCATGGCAGACATTGCCTCGCGGTCCTCATTGGTCCTCAGGGCAGCTCACTGAACCTACTTTATAGGCGAGGAGACTGCCAGCTTTGCTCAGGAGTCGGCAGAGCTGGGAGCTGAGGCCGGGCCCAGCCAATGTCAAGGCCCTTTCCACTCCACTCAACCCCAGCTTCTCTTGCTAGAAAATCGAAGAATCAGACAGGGAACGTTTCCCAGCACGACCACCTGTTATCCCGCCCAGAGTCAGTGAAAGTTGTAAGTTGGTTCTCAGAACCCAGAAAAGGAGCAAAATGAAGAAGTTCCAGGCCTTTAGGGAAAAGCTCTGGTTACACTGTGACAGTTCCAGAGCTACAGTCATTTGGGTTCTAGCAGGAAATGAATGTATTTCTCTATATTTTTTTACCCTCCCTGTCCTACGGACCCCAGTAATGGCCAGCTCTCTAACTGACCACGCACTGGTTACCCTAGCAATGGATAACTTGGGGCCAAAGCCAGGTGCCTTAACCTCCTTCCTTGCTCCTGCCCTTTCTGCCCTAACTATCCCAGCAGGCACCCTGTGGGGCCCGACGAAGCCTTCCCCACCCCACCCCCTCCTTCCTACTCACCTCCGTATTCTAGTCGCTCATATTTCCCAAAAGGTAAATTTACTTTTTCCATTAGACCTAAAACAAACAAACAAAATAAGCTGTTTTCAAAAACCAAAGGGCTCAAAGTTTTCCATCCTGGGCTGCTGGACTCTAAAGCCATTTTCTTCTGACCTTGTAGTGGAAACAGGGATTGGCTGACCAAGTAAGAGAATCCTGGGCAGGCATTGGTCAGCCATAGGGAGGAGGGCAGAGATTGGCTGACCTGTAGAGCAAGGATTGACTGCTTTAGTTGTTCAGGGGAGGTGGATCGTGGTTGGAGCCTCTGGGTGGCAGTCCTGTCCATTCTTCATAAAGGTAGCCCGCTACCCCCCATCGCAACTCTGTTTCTGCTGCAGTTTCTAGGGAGGTTCGAGACCCTCATTTTCTACTGGCCCTCACTGTTGTGCCTGGGGTTCCTGATTGGTCGCTTCCTGTACATGTTCTTTAAGGCTCTGCCAATCCGCCTGGGCCTGGAGCCAGCTGTGAGTTCCCAGGAAGTCGGGGTTGGGGGGCGGGGGTGTGTGTTACTGCCTGCACAGCCCCTCTGATGGGGACACAAGCTTCTCAGAGCACTGGCTGGCCCAGCCTGGGCTAGGAGGGTGCAGGAGGGCCAGACCTCTGACCTTCCGCAGAAAGCAGGAGTCTGACAACGTTGAAACCTGTCCCCGGGGTGACAGATGCTGGGGTGGCTACGCTTGAGTCTAAATGCTGGCATCCAGGGATGACCCTTCAGAGACCAAACCCTAGCAAGTATCTGTGAGGCAGCGCATCCCCTCCTTGCCCGCAGGAAGAAAAGTCATTGTTGGAGGCCCACCAGGCAGAGCATGTGAAGCGGCTCCTGAGAAAGCCCTGCCCACAGTAAGCACACTTCCTGCCCCTCCACCCCACCCACACACCCTGGAACTGTGGAGAGGCAGACCAAAGCTGGGAGGGAAGTGGGGGAGCCCAGGACTCTAAAAACTGGACAGGGAGGGAGTCTGTTTGAGGCCAAGTGGACCAGACACGACCTCAGAACTGTCTTCCTGGGCCTCACACTGGGTAGGCTTCTTATGTGCTACTGTCCAGACTTCAAGGTCAGAGAGACATGTCACTTTCTACTTTTTAAAACTAAGTCATTTCAGCATATTTTGTTGAATCAAATTCTAGCTGAAAAATAATTACTATGTCTAGATGATTGGCCTACGGGGACTAGCTGAGCCTGAGTCACATGCTTCCTGTGTCACTTCTTGGGACAGAAAATCGGGACAGCCTTGCTTACTAATAAGATCCAGGGTGGGGGATCACTAGCTTTTCATTAGAGCTCCTGAACAGCCCCCACACCTCTGCCTCAGCCACTGTTCACACGGGAGATCCCAGAGAAGGGATGTATCTTGTCCCAGGTTACATACATAGTGGCAAAGTTCCTACTGTGGTGAGAGTTAGCTTTGGAGACCTATATCAAAATACATGAAACAATACTGGCATTAACAATATGCAGATGTATTATTTTCTCATATGTAAGAACTCTGGAGGTGAGCAGTTCACAGTGACTCTATACTGCCTATGATGTCGGTCCATGATGATGCCCATGAGGTTGACCCACAAGCCATCCGAGTATGCACCTCCCTCCTCAGTGCTGCCTCATGGTCCAGTGTAGCTGCAGAAGCTCCAGCCTGGACCAGCCACTGGTCTGCATTTCTGAGGATAGACGGGAAAGGGGTGGGGAACGACAAGACCGGAAAAAAGGCTCATGTCTGTGTCAGTTCCACCTGGGAGGTCTCCGCTAAGTCCCACGTCACACTCTCAGGCCGATCAGAACCTAGTCAGAGTCTAGAAGAAGTTGGGGTTTCTGGCTTTTTGTTTCATTTTTTATTCTTTGATAACTTGCTCCCCCCCACCCCTAATCTTTGTCCTTAAGGATGAGTGAAGGTGAGAAGTGGTACAAACAAACAAAAAACCCAGGGTCCTTGTTCTGGTGTTTGTTTATTCACAGAGAAGGACAGAAGTCGTGGTTTGAGACCAGGCTGTATGAGTGGGACCCTTGCTTCCAGTTCCCCAGCAGGATGGTTGGGACCCTTGTGCTGGCCTTCATCTGCCTGTACCTTGTAAGTAGCTCATGGAAATCTTTTCCGTTCTGTAAACAGGGAAGTAAATGAAAGATGAAATGTGAAAGTAGAATTGGTTTACAGTATGGATCAAAACTGAAATATTTCTCATTTGCTTTTTTTTTTCCTCAAAATGTTTTCAGTGTTGATATAATTCTGTCTCTTCTGCTTCTCTTCCACTGTCCAAATGGGGTTGTATAGCCACACCTAACACAGGGAGTCTGCGAGATGTAGTCCAGTTCTGTGACCAAAGAAGGGAGAATGATTTTTTTAATTAATTCATTTAGTGTACTTGTGTATATAAATGTGTGTGTGTATTTATGTTCGTGTGTCCACATGTATGGAGGCCAAAGGTCAACTTTCGGTGTTGCTCCTCAGAGTAATCACTTTTTCGGCATTTGTGTGCATATGTGTTCATATGTGTGTGTATGTGTATGTGGTGCATGAGTGTGTATGTGTTTGTGTGTGTGTGTGTGTATGAGCATGTGAGCTCATACACAGGAAGTCAGAGGTTGCCATCAGGTGCCTTCTTCAATTATCTCCATTTATTTCATTAGGCAGGGTCTTTTCTTAAACCCAGAGTTTGCCAATTGGGTACTCTAGCTAGCCAGCTTGCTGTGGGAATCCTCTGACTCTGCTCTCTAGCACTGGGATTACAAGTGGCTGCCATCCATGCCCACCAGGCTTTTACATGGATGTTGGAGATCTCAACTCTGGTCCTCACGATTATATTACAAATGCTTTATCCCTGAGCCATCTCCCAAGCCACCTCCCCTCCCCTTGTATTTTTGAGGCAGGGTCCTTCTTTGGGACCTGGATCACTAATTGGGCTGGGTTGGGGAGATGGGGAACTCCTGAGATCTGCCTTTCTCTGCCTCTCCAGCTCTGGGGTTACAAGCACATGCCACCAGGCTGGACTTCGTTTAATGTGGATGCTGGGGACCAAATTCAGGTCCTCATGCTTGCTCTGAAAGCTCCTCATCCCCGGAGGCATCTCCCCCGTCCCCAGAGGATGACTCAAAAGGACAAGCGGAGTTCTCTGCCGCACTGGATCGCTCACACGGCTTGGTGCTGTGCTGTGTCTTAAGAATTAATTGACCATCTACTGTATAGTAAGCTCTGTGTTAAGAGCTGGGAGGGGGCAGAGAGATGATTCAGCACAGTCCTAGTCCTGGAGAAGATGTGGGTCCAAGAGAAGGGGGAAGACATGGAAGAGAGTTCTGTCTTTCTAACAGAGAGAAGGGGATGGTGACAGTGTTCTGAAGTCCAGTGACTTACTCAGGACTACAAAACTGTCTTCTCGTTCCACTCTCAAAAACAAACATGGTTTGGTTGGTGGAGAAAAAAAGCAGTGGGAACCGGAGAAGCAACAGTGTGATGGGCAGACAGGACAGGGGGCAAGTGTTGCTGTCACGTGGACTGCCTTCTCCAGTTTGACTCCTGCTTATATTAGTGAAGGGAGCCATGGAGATGTCATGCCCCTAGGGTCACCCCATCATCATCACCCACCCCCATTATCTTTCAAGTGTTCTTGCAGTCATTATGGGTGAAGAACAAGCTTTGTACATGACCATTTTATTTCTTATTTTTAAAAATAATTTGTTTAACTTTTATTTTATGTGCATTGGTGTGGAGGTATCAGATCTGGAACGGGAGTTACAGACAGTTGGTGCCCCCTGTCCTGTCTACCCATCACACTGTTGCTTCTCCGGCTCCCACTGCCTTTTTTCTCCACCAACCAAACCATGTTTGTTTTTGAGAGTGGAACGAGAAGACAGTTTTGTAGTCCTGAGTAAGTCACTGGACTTCAGAACACTGTCACCATCCCCTTCTCTCTGTTAGAAAGACAGAATTCTCTTCCATGACAGTTGCCATGTGGGTGCTGGGAATTGAACCCCGGTCCTCTGGAAGAGCAGCCAGTGCTCCTAACCCCTGAGCCATCTCTCCAGCCCCCACATGGCCAAATTTGTTTGTTCCCACACTGAACTGGTCTCTGGAGACCTTGATGCCTGTGCTCTGTATTTTCAGTTCATTGTCATCGAGTTCTGTGTGTTTCTACTTGTGAGAGACAAGCTGGACATATTTGAAGACAGGCTACAGAGTTATCTCACCCACATGAACGAGACAGGGACCTTGACCCCAGTCATCCTTCAGGTGAAAGAACTGATCAGCATCACTAAAGGTAAAGCCACCCACTCCCTGTCATCCCAATAGCATTGAAATTGCCCAGCCAGGGTGCCTGGATTTCTTTTGTGTTAGAGTTGACTTGTGTCTTCCTGGTTGACCAGAACAGAAGGCTCAGGACAGTTCATTTTGTTACAAAACAAACAAACATTCAGGATTGTGCACATTCAGAAGTTCTCAACCTGAAGGTCATAACCCCTTGCGGGTTGAACAACCTTTCACAGGGGTTGCCTAAGACCATCGGGAAACATTATGATTCAAAACAGTAGGAAGCTTATAGTTATAAAGTAGCAATGAAAATACTTTTATGGTTGGGGTCAGCACAAAATGAGGAGCCATATTAAAGGGTTGTGGTGTCAGGCGGGTTGAGAAGCAGTGCCTTAGAAGGTTCTCATTTTAAGTACTTGTTTTGGTTTCTTTTCCTACTGTGGTGATAAATGACTTTTTTTTTAAAAAAAAATTATTTTTATTTTATATAAATTGGTGCCCTGCCTGCATGTATAACTGTGTCAGATCTTGGAATTACAGACAGCTGCTAGCTGCCATGTGGATGCTGGGAATCAAACTCAGGTCCTCCTGAAGAACTGTCAGTAACCACTGAGCCATCTCTCCAGCCCTGATAAATGACTCTTACAAAAGCAACCTAAGGGAGAAATTTATCCTGGCTCACAGTTCAAGGCAGTCTGTCACACACGGAAATCAAAGTGCAGGAGCTTGAAGCAGTGAGTGACCTCATACCCACTGTCAGGAAACAGAGAAAGGCAAGTGTGTTCTGTGCTCAGCTGCTCTCCTCCATTTAAATACCCAGGACTTGGGAATGGTGCCACCCACGTGGGCAGGTCTTCCCACCTCAACAAGTACAATCAAGACAATCTCCCAAAGACATGCTGTGCTGGTTTTATGACAATCCTTCATAGGTTCATATATTTGAACATTTGCTTTCCAGCTTTTGGTCATGTTTCCAAAAGCCTTGATGGAGGGGAATCTGAGAGTGTGGAGAGCCCCTAAAAGCCGTGATGGAGGGGAATCTGAGAGTGTGGAGAGCCCCTCAAAGCCGTGATGGAGGGGAATCTGAGAGTGTGGAGAGCCCCTCAAAGCCGTG
>PVIH01004675.1:20938-136099 GCA_004025045.1 Sigmodon hispidus | reverse complement strand
ATACAGGGATGGAAAAAAAAATTCAGAGGGAAAGCTGAACACAAAGTAAATATATGTGTAGCAATCTTATTTGCATTATCACCCTTGATAAGTCATGCTTATGATTTTTATCTTCTTTATAGTTATTGTTAACTTTTCAGCATTTTAAATTCATTTTACTGTTTTTTTGATAAATACAAAATAAATAAAGAAGAAAAAAGAAAAGGGAGGTGAGAGGCAATCTGTCCCTCAATGTCACTACTGCTCAGTGTTCACATCCTCAGGCCTGGAATTCTCAGGGTCCATAATTCAGGATATGGCCAGGCACCTACAAGGGAAGGCTTATTTTAGACCAATGATGAGGCTGGCAGAAACATTCATTCACTATCCTAGAATTGTGCAGTTTCAGATAATAGCAGGTTTATTTTTTTGGAATTCAAGACCTAATGAGGCAGGCACATTTTTCGTACGTGGCCTTCCCGAGGGAGAAAACAGTGAAGTCTCCATGCAGGCTGCTACCACACTAATCATCCTACCTGTGTCAAAGGCCTGATAGAAATTTAAGCATTTGCAACTAGTCATGATCTGTCCAAGCATCACGTGGACTCACTTTCCTCCCCTGGGAGGTGAATAGTACTGAACAAATATGGGGTAGTGTGTGTAAAGATGTTGGTATAAATAGCTAGGATTGTCTGCACCTGTGCCTGCTGCCTACATTAGGCTGGCAGGGCAAGGGAGTGTTTTACATGTGTGAGCCTGATCATAGCTGATTCTCTCTGGTAAGAGTCTAAGAGCCACATCATGCTCCCTCTGGTGGCCTGCCATATAAATAGTCCACATTACACTCACCTGGACTCTTGGGAATCATAAACTCTGCATTCTGAGATTCAAATTTTTAGAGACCATTACCTGGACTTGGAGTTTATGTCCACTTGTGCTGTCTCCTGTGACATTTCATAACCTGGCCACAGTACCCAAGTCTCCTATGCCCAGGCCCTGGTGTCAGTTAAGTGCATCAGAAATGAAGCCTGATTTAGTGGTCACTCCCTGACAAACACACCAGCCATGTCCATGAAGCAATCAGGTCAGTGTCTCTTGGCTGGATTTTCTTTCTAGGTTGTGTGAAACCTCACACTCCAGGCTCTGGAGCCCAACTCAGACTAAGTCACTGGCCAGTGGGTGAATGTCAGCTTTCTAAAATACAGCTTTAGAAGATGATTAGCCTCTTTGATACAAACTGTTCATCTTCAGTGGAGATCAAAGGAGAGAGATTGTCACTACACCAATAATCTCAACATCTCTCTGCAGCCATGCCTCGGCTTTTGATCTCTCTCTCATTTTGGTCCTCTGTAACACCAGCTCAATGCCCTCTTATGCTTGGGATTGAGGGAGTCCTGCCTGAGCAGCCTTATACTTCACAACCACAGTCAAGTTTAGACCAGAAACAAAAATTTCCCATCTACCACAAGCTAGTACATAGTGGTCTCAGTGATGTCTTTAGCCATCTGATGCCCACAGATGAACCTTAGCATTCATTCCCATCATAGTGGCCATTCTCCACAGCATGGAGTTGATTGTCAGCTGACCCTGACAACACTTTTAACAATTAGCCCAGCAGGACAAGCAAGCACAGAGCCTATCTGAAAGGCCTAGCTTTATGGTCATCAAGGCTGTCTAGGCCTGAATCCTGTACCCACTGGTGCCTGGGTACAAAGTAGTTATAAAGGTGTAGACCCAGCTCTGGTCACTGTACCCTAGGCTAGGTAAGCCCTACTCACTTCCAAACTGGAGCAAGGTCCCAGCATTTCATCCAAAGTGATATTCATTTTCCTCCAGGTTGCTGTCACTTTTCTGTTAGGAGACAAATATTGTTCATTCTGATAAAACGCTCTACATTGAGGCCCCTCACAATCACATAAACTAGACTAGCATGCAGTGGGACTGTGTCTTTTCCGATGGTCAGGACACAGGCATAAATGAAGGCTTGCAAACACAACATCAGGGTGACAGTGTAGAGTAAGCAAGGGAAACATTTCTCTAGGAGGACCAGAAACCCAAAGGATGGACACATTAATGAGTGCTGCTGAGGTATTGCCCTGAAAATGGGTCCACAGGGTCGTACATTCATGGGAAGCTTGCACATGGTAATGGCTCAAGGCCCTTCTCATGAGGATTCTGTGATACACAGGGACTGGATCATATTTTCTTGATAACTATGATTTCCTGGAAAGAAACCTGTGGTAGTTGGCTTTCCTCCTTCCATGGTGGACAGAGACCCTGGGCACACTGTCACTGGACTTCCTGCAGAGCTCCTGCTTCTGCTATCTCAGGCCATACCTGTAATCTCTGCCCTGTCTCCTGATGTGTAGAGCTCATCACTTTAAAGAGGACAGACCTGTGAAAGGGACTCTGGGGACACTTGAAATATGCAGCACTTCAGCCCATCTGTTCTTACCCTACTGTACATCCACCTCCCTGTGCCTCCTCCCAACTGTCTCTTCCATTCTCTTTAAATTCCTCTTTTGATCAAACCTTTCCTGCTGCCTCTACAGACACTGGCTCTCATCATCTGAACTATGTCACTTCACAAGTGGCACTCCACTATGGGGCTGGTGATTGTAAAGTAAGATTTTTAAATGTGCATTCCCACACAGGAAAACAAGTTAATGTGCTAAGTGCAGATGACAGTGTGAAATGCAAAATTCATGTAATACAAACGAGAAGCCTCAAACCAAAACAGTGACTCTGCAGTGAACACTAGCAGACAAAGGTGTTTGTGGAGTAACTCACTGTCACACTGCAGCATCCATGAGGAGATCTTTAACTCTCCCTTTTCACTTTAGTGAATTTCTCCTTTATTTCCCTTAAATGTTGTTTAATTTGTGTGGGAGGTGCATGGGTGGAAGGCAAATGTGAAGCAACAGTGACATGAATGTTATCAAGATGCATAATGTAAAAAACACAGAATAAATAAATAAAATTATTAAATAAATATGTGAAGAGGAAACAGCACAAGAGAGCATATAACCCATGAAGAGTAAATTTTTGACATTTTTCCAGAAAAATAATACACCTCCTGATGAATGTGTTATGTGTGACAAGTGTATCCCAAAAGACAAATAGCACTTTTTTTTCTCATACACAAAATCTGGAGGTATGTAGGAGTCAGAACATGAGTAGCAGAATACTAAGTACATAGTCCACAAAGTTCTTACCATCTCTACCATCACAGACCATCCAGAGTGTGCTACAGGGAGTCCTAACTGGTTCAGAATCCAAAACACTACTACCCTGAGCTCCCCATTAGCCAGGAAGTATGAAGATTTAATGACCTAAAACCAAACCCAAAGTAGTTTTCTTTGTTTTGTTTTGCTTTTTTATTATGAATAAAGTCACATTTTCTATCTGTGTATATCCTTATTCAAGGTTCCTTCCACCTCCCACACCTTCCAGTCACTCTCTCTTCTCCACATCTCCCCATCTCCTCCCCAGCAAGGGCAGGAGGTTCCAAGGTCCCAATATTGCTCAGTGAAACATCCACTCCAGGCAGACCCAGACTCCTCACCCCAACATCAAGACTGAGTCATGTGTTCCTCTAGAGGGAGTAGGATCCATGGTGTCAGTCCAAGGTGTATCAGATCCGAAACTGTTCAGTGGTTGTGATTTGTAAATGGACATGCTTTGCTTTTTGCTTTTTTGTTTAAAATCCACTAATGAGTGAGTACATCGCCAACTTATCTTTCTGGGTTTGAGATACCTTGCTCAGGAGGATATTCTCCAAATCCATCCATTTGCCTGTAAATTTTAGGATATCATTTTTTCTTACTGCTGAGTAGTATTCCTTTGTGTAGATATACCACAGTTTGTTAATCCATTCTTCAGTAGAGGGACATCTAGGTTGTTTCCAGATTCTTGCTATTACAGATAATGCTGCTATGAACATAATTGAGTTAATGCCTTTGGAGTGCAACTGTGCATCTTTAGAGTATACACCCAGAAGTGGTATTGCTGGGTCCTTGGGGAGATTAATTCTCAATTTTCTGAGAAACTGCCATACTACATTCCAGAGTGGCTGAACAAGCTTACACTCCCACCAACAATGAAGGAGTGTTCCCCTTGCTCTGCACCCTTTCCAGCATAGGCTGTGATCTGTGTCTTTTATCTTAGCCAATCTAACAGGTGTTAGGTGGTATCTCAAAGTTGTTTTGATTAGCATTTCTCTGATGGCTAAAGATGATGAGCACTTTTTCAAGTGCCTTTAAGCCATTTATAATTCTTCTACTGAGAATTCCCTTCTTAGTTCTGAACCCCATTTTTTGATTGGGTTATACAAGGCTTTGGGTTCTAGATTCTTGAGTTCTTTATATATCTTAGAGATCAATCTTCTATTACTTGTAGGATTAGTAAAAAATTTTTCCCATTCTGTAGGCTGGCGTTTTGTCCTATTGACAGTGTCCTTGGCTTTGCAGAAGCTTCTTAGCTTCAGGAGATCCCACTTATTGATTGCTGATTTTAGTGTCTGTGGCACTGGTGTTATATTTAGGAAGGGGTCACCTGTGCCAATTAGTAGAAATGTATTTCCCACTTTCTTGTATATCAAGCTCAGAGTGGCTGGGTTTATGTTGAGGTCTTTGATCCACTTGGATTTGAGTTTTGTGCAGGGTGACAGGCTCGGATCTATTTGCATTTTTCTACACACTTCCATCCAGCTATGCCAACACCATTTGTTAAATATACTGTCTTTTTTCCATTGAATATTTTGGGCCTCTTGGTCGAAGATCAGGTGCTCATAGATTATTGGGTTATGCCTGGATCCTCACTTTGATTCCATTGATCCACAAGTCTGTTTTTATGCCAATACCAGGCTGTTTTTATTACTGTAGCTCTATAGTATAACTTGAAGTCAGGGATGGTGATGCCTCCTTAGGTGCTTTTGTTGAGCAAAATTGTTTTGGCAATCCTGGCTTTCCTGTTATTCCAAATGAAATTGAGTATTGTTCTTTCTTTTTCTTTTTGTTTTGATTTCTTCATTATCTACATTTAATATCTTGTCAAGTTGTCCCAAATGAGACTACTGTCATCAGTTTTGTCCAAGGTAACACCAATTCTACATGGATCACGACTATACAGTTAGTTGGGAATCTCTCATTGTTTATATTTCTTTTCCTCTAAATAACCCCTCATTTTTGTTTTTGAACTAAGAGTATTGTTCTTTCAAGGTCCAAAAAATATTGTGTTGGGATTTTGATGGGCAGTGCATTGAATCTGTAGATTGCCTTTGGTAGAATTGCCATTTTTACTATGTTGATCCTACCAATCCAGGAACATGTGAGAGCTTTCCATTTTCTGATATCCTCTTCCATTTCTTTCTTCAGTGATTTAAAATTTTTGTCAAATAGGTCTGTTACTTCTTTGGTTATAGTTACTCCAAGGTATTTAATGCTCTTTGCAGTTATTACAAAGGGTGATGTTTCCTTTATTTCTTTTTCAGCCCTTTTATCTTACTGAATAAGAGGGCTACTGATTTCTTTAAGTTAATCTTGTATCCTGCTACATTGCTGAAGGTGTTTATCTGCTGTAGAAGTTACTTGGTAGAATTTTGTGGGTCACTTTTGTATACAATCAAATCATCTGCAAACAGACATAGAATCACTTCCTCTTTTCCAATTTGTATCCCCTTAATCTCCTTTCATTCTTTTATTGCTTTAGCTAAAATTTCGAGAACTATATTAAATAGATAAGGAGAGGAGTGGACATCCTTGTCTAGTTTCTGATTTTAGTGGAATTGCTTTGAGCTTTCTCCATTAAGTTTGGTGTTGGATTTCCGCTCCTTGTAAATCACCTTTATTATATTGACATATTTTTCCTGTATTTCCTGATCTCTCCAGTGTTTTTATCATAAAGGAATGCTGGACTTTGTCAAAGGCTTTTTCAGCATCTAAGGATATGATCATGTGGTTTTTTTCCTTTAGGTTGTTTATATGATGGATGAGGCTTACAGTTTTTCATATGGTGAACCATCCCTGCATTTCTGGGATAAAGCCTACTTGTTCATGGTGGATGATATTTTTTATACATTGTTGTATAAGGTTTGCCAATATTTTATAAGAATTTTAGCATCAATATGCATGAGAGAAACTGGTCTGCAATTCTCCTTTGTTGTGTCTTTGAGTGGCTTTGGTATAAAGGTAATTATGGCCTCATAAAAGGAATTTGACAACATTCCTTAAGTTTCTACTGTGTAAAATAGTTTAAGCAGTAATGGTAGTAATTCTTTTTTGAATGTCTGGTAGAATTCGGCACTGAAACCATCTGGTCCTGAGCTTTGAACATTTGGGAGGCTTTTTTTGACAGCTTTAATTTCCTTAAGGGTTATAAGTCTATTAAGGCAATTAATCTGGTCTTCATTTAATTTTGGTAAATGGTACCTGTCCAAAAAGCTGTCCATTTCTTCTAAGTTTTCCATTTTGTGGAATATAGATTTTCAAAGTATGACCTGATAATTCTCTGGATTTGCTTGGGGTCTGGTGTTATGTCCCCGTTTTCATTTCTGATTTTTTGGATTTGGATACTCCCTCTCTGCTTTTTGATTAGTTTGGATAAGGTACTATCTATCTTGCTGACTTTCTCAAAGAACCAACTCTTTGATTCGTTGATTCTTTGTATTGTTCTTTTTGTTTCAATTGTAGTGATTTCAGCTCTAAGTTCAATTATTTCCTGTTATCTACTCCTTTTAGGTGAGTTTGCTGCTAATTGTTCTAAGGCTTTCAGCTGTGCTGTTTGTTCTCTAGTGTGGGATTTCTTAAGACTGCTTTCATTGTGTCCCACAAGTTTGGGTAGGTTGTGGATTCATTTTCATTAAATTCTAGGAAGACTTTGATTTCTTTCTTAATTTCTTCCTTGACCCAGAGGTGGTTCAGCTGAGTGATGTTTAGTTTCCATGAGTTGGTAGGCTTTCTGTGATTTTTGATGTTGTTGAACTCTAACTTTAGACCCTGGTGGTCTGATATGTTACAAGGGATTATTTCCATTTTTTGTATCTGTTGATATTTGCTTTATGACCAATTATGTGATCAATTTTAGAGAAAGTTCCATGAGGAGCTGAGAAATATTTATATTCCTTTGCATTTGGGTTGAAGCTTCTGTAGATATATATTAAATCCATTTGTATCATAACCTGTGTTAGACTCCTTATTTCTCTGTTGAGACTCTGTCTGGTTGACCTATCCAGGGGTAAAAGTGAAGTATTGAAGTCTCCCACATTTATGGTGTGAGAATTGATGTGGGATTTGAGTTTTAGCAGTGTTTCTTATACACAGGTTGGTGACTTATATTAGGGGCATAAATATTCAGGATTGAAATCTCCTCTTGACAAATTTTTCCTGTGATGAATAAGTAATGACCAACTTGGTCTCTTTTAATTGCTTTTAGCTTAAAGTCTACTTTGTTAGATATTAGGATGGCAACCCACCTTGTTTCTTAGAGCCATTTGACTGGAAAATCTTTTCCCAACCCTTTACTCTGAGCCTGTGTCTTCTTTGTGGTTGAGGTGTGTTTCTTGTATGCAGCAGAAGGATGGCTTCTGTTTTTGTATCCATCTTGTTTGTGTGTGTCTTTTTATAGGTGAGTTGAGTCCATTGACATTAAGGGATATTAGTGACCACTGATTGATATTTCTTGCTATTTTTGGTAGTAGCTTACATGTATTTCCTTTCTCTGGGCTATTCTTCTCTGGGATTATTGATTGTTTATGGTTTCATGAGTGTATCTGGGATCCTTAGGTTGGAGTTTTCCCTCTAATACTTTCTGGAGGGCCGGATTGGTGATAGGTATTGTTTCAGTCTGACATTGTCTGAAATATCTTGTTTACTCCATCTATGGTGATTGATAGTTTTGCTGGATATTGTATTCTAGGTTGGCAGCCATGCTCTTTAAGTGACTGTATAACTTTTGACCAAGCCCTTCTAGCTTTCATTGTTTCCATTGAATAGTCAGGAGTTATTCTGATGGGTCTGTCTTTATAAGTAAGTTGGCCCTTTTCTTTTGCAGCTCTTCAATTTTTTTCTTTGTTCTGTATGTTTTGTGGCTTGATTATTATGTGGAGCACTGACTTTTTTCGGAGGTCATATCTATTTGGTCTTCTATAAGCTTCTTGTATCGTTATAGGTATTTCCTTCTTCAAGTTAGGAAAGTTTTCTTCTATGATTTTATTGAATACATTATCTGTGCCTTTGAGCTGGTATTCTTCTCCTTCTTCTATTCCTATTATTCTCAAGTTAGGTCTTTTCATGGTGTCCCAGATTTCCTGAACATTTTGTGTTACGGCTATTTTGGTTTTAGTATTTTCTTTGACTGATGTTATCTATTTCAGCTACTTAATCTTCCACTCCAGAGATTCTTTCTTCTCTGGGACTCTGTTAGTTATACTTGTATCTATAGTTCCAGCACTTTACTTCTGATTTTCTATTTCCAACTTTATCTCATTTTGTGCCCTTTTTATTGCTTCTATTGCAATTTTTAGTTCCTGGAATGTTTCTTTCAGTTTTTTTGGTTTACCTTTTCTTGGTTTTCTTTCCAGGATTTGTTCATCTCTTCCAATTTTTTGTTTATATTTTCTCCTATTTCTTTAAGAAAACCTTTCATATCTTCTTTAATGACTTCTATAATCTTCATAAAGGTGTTTTTGGTGTTGTTTCCTTTCATTTCCTCTTCATTGCTCTGTTCAGGTCTTGGTGTTGTAGAACCACCAGTTTCTTCTGGAGTTCCCTTGTTGTTCTTTATATTATTATGTGTATTTTTGCACTAGCATCTGCCCATGGCTTCAGTCTCCTGTCTCCTCTGAGCAAGGGGTCTGCTCGATCTCTGACTCTGCTCTGGACAGGGGTCTAAATTTCAAAGCCTCAGTCCTTCTCTGATGACACAGTTTGCCCTGGAGGCAGGGCCGGCCATGCAATGTCCCCTTTTTTAGGTGTGACTGGAGGAGCCCCTTACAGCCAAACCCTAGTCCTGTCTGCTAAGGAGAGTCTGGGTCTGGCTCTACAGATTGACCGTGGTCCTGGAATGCAACTTTCCAGACTGGGAATCAGGCACAAGAACCTGCTCACCTTTCCCCAAAATAGTTTTGAAAAGTAACAAAAGCACTGTGGGAGCCATTAGCTAGACTAGCCATGGAAATCAGCAGACAACCAGACTCTATCGGGTGTTGCATGAGTAGAATTGAAAGCTCCTATCTAGAATTTGTGACTTTAGTCATTTCATCTGCCACCCATGTCTATAAAGTGAAAGCCCTGCCTTCAACATTCCAAGATGGGCACCAACTGTCTCAGTGACCCACCTTGAGTCCTCAGCTGTGATCTTATGACTCAAATAGAAAGAAGTCAATCAATCAGACCAGGTAGCCAAACTGTACCCTCCTGTTTGGTCAGGTTGAAGTCATGTGTCTTATGCCAGGAATGCAGATGGGGATCCTATGAAAACATGATTAGAGAGTAGCCTTTTCATGCTCTTGGCCTTGTTTCCAAGGATGTATTCACTACGGCATACCTCCCCCAGTCCACTGGCTTGTATCCACAGAAGAATTCATGACAGCACTTCTCACCTCTATGTATCTGTTCACTAGTGGGCACAGACTTCTATTCTGAAGGTTAGATTTAGACTTTGCTTGCTGTTTCTAGCCCATCCTAGATGAAAATACCTTCAGTTCAATCCCTGAACCTGTCACCATGAAAGAAGCACAGAATTTGTCTAATTCTGCCTCACATGGGTGGAGGAATTTACCTTTGATGCTCTACAGTACTTGAAGCCAGGCATGGCAGTACACATTGGTAACCCCAGCACTTGGGAACAGAGGCAGGTGGTCAGTCTCGGTGAGTTGAAGACCTGCATGTTCTACATAGAGTCTCAGGATGGCCAGCTCTATAAATTATAAAATGTGGATTCAGGAAATTTTCCTCTCTTATTTCCAGAATTCAAGAGAATCCAGAACCATTTCTCAACCCTGGATTCACTGATATGCAATAGAAACAAAGCCTAACTCCAGTTGGTACCCACAAACTGACATTTTCTCTCACCTGTGAAATAAGCTGCTTCTTGTTCTGTACTAATGGGACTTGCCAGATGATCAGAGTTCTAGAAAGTAAGTGGCAGCACCAGCTAAGTCTTCCTGGTAAGAAGATCTGGCCTAAGCCTTCAGTATGTATAAGTGTTTGCTAAGCATCCAGGGCCAGATGGTGAGAATGGAAGTCAGAAACCAACTACCACAGAGAAGACAGTTCCTTCCTTGACACACCTCTAAAGTCAATGATAACTTTCCTTTTGTGTCAGTGATGCTTTCAAAGGCCACCTCATATGAACCTTTTCTTCAGCACTTCAATACCAGGCTTCAGAAACTCATCTTCTACCACAAACAGATACTTAGTATACTCGGTCTTACCTTCAAGTGCAAGATGACACAGATCAGGGCCCTGGATCCCTGTTGAGTTCAGTTCCCCTTGAGAACTCAGTGAACTGCTCCCTACCTGTAAGTTGTTCTGCAAGACATCTCAGACACTATACTTACTAGTGCTTCACATTGCACAGAGGGATGTAATCAGGAGCTCCATGATGATCAAGCTTCCTTTGTAAGCCTGACCCCATGGTGGCCATTGGTCATAAAGAAGTTCCCTGGCTGCTTCCCTTGTAAGGCAGTATTCAGAATCTGCCTAGAAAGACCTATCTACCTTCCAAGATTGGAGCAGAACAATGTTAATGTTAGGTCAAATATAAGTCATAATTACCTCCATGAAATGCAAAAATGGTGCAAGATTCCTAGATCAGGAGACTGGAGGTGATTGGGAAGCCAGGATGAAGAAGGCTATGAGGGCAAAGACACCGATGTCATCAGATCTGCCAAGGGTCTTGGCAGACAGGTAGGAGTGGACTCCACTGAATGGTGGAGCTGCCCTTTTCTTCTGCCACTTCCTTCATCACTAGCCTAGGATTGGAAGGCCTTTCAAAGGTGGCCTCACACTTCTCTACATTAACCTACACCAGGAACTATCAGAGCAGGATGGCTACCATTTAAAGCAGAGCTCACAATCTCCTCTGCAGGGGACATTTGTGCTTTGTCTTACATCTTCACCAGTAAAACATCCTCTTCTCCTGACTAATTTACAGGGAAACTCATCAGGACAGACTCTACCCTCTCTCTCCTGGTCCTCTCATTTCATCTTCATCCTCTCCACCCTCCTTTCCCTGTTCCTCCCCTTATCTTTATTCTCTCATCTCCCACTGCTTTTACAGTTCCTGCAGTTCTTCCAGAACAGTCCGAATGCAGTGTGGTGTTGATGAAGTGACCGAAGGGGGTGAAGCCTGTTACCTGTGTACAGGTCTGTCCTGTTCACAGATGCAGCCCTTTTAGATGCATGGAAGCTTGTTTCCATGGGAACCATGATCAATGCTACATGTCACTACATAGGAATGTCCAACACCAGTGCAGGGCAGGGAGGTGAAGGATTGGGAAGCTGGTAGCTGAGACTATAGCTGGAGGATGGACACTGGAAGCCCTAAAAGATCACCACATAGGACATTGATATCTGGCCTGGATCCTTTCTGCTCCACCACACCAAGTCTGTAGTTTGAATAGGCCATTTCACTTCCCCAAATAAAAACCAAAAGAATAATGAAAGTGCCTCTCTTTGTGACCTTGAGAGACAGGACATCCTCAGCACTGATGAGGATGGAAGTCCACTGACAAATAGTACTGGGACTTTCTCCTGTCATACCCAAGCTCAGTAGGAAAGAACAGGATGCTATTTCCGGGGCAGCATCTTACTTCTGTGCCTTGATACAGGCTAGGAACCATCAGAGCAAGCCGTCTCCTCATTGCTGGATATTCCTAGCTCCCTCCTACTAAACACTACAGGAGTGGTTTGTTTCTACTCTAGCTTGTCCACAGCCCCTGTCACAAGTCAACACACACATCACTTTATCTTACATGATTGACAGGAAGTTCTTAAGGACAGATTCTATTCTTTATTCTACACCTCTCCTCATTTCCACTCTTCCTGTCTCAATCCTGTTTCCTAATTAGTCCCTTTATCTCCTTTCACCAATGTCCCTCCTGCAGAAGACTTACATAGATCTTGTTGGCTTTCCCAAAGACAGTCACAGAATAAATTGGAGGTATTAAAGTAATCAAGATGATGAACAGCCTAGATTGGCATAAATGTCATTCCTGGTTGTAGATGCCACTGTTTTATATACACTGTAAATGGTCCTATAATGACATCCAAAACTAGAAAGATAGAGGGTCATTGGATAGGTGGCCTTATGACCACATCTTTGTCCATCAACAGTGCTGGACCTGGAGAAAGCTAAAGGATATGAAAACTGGCAGAGCAGATCCAATAGCTGCAGGATGGATGCAGGAGCCTTTTCCCTGGGTTGGAGGGAGCTGGCACTCTGGAGAGATCTATTCTGGGTTTCTTCTGTGGCACTCACTCATGACCAGGGTGGGCATTCTACTAAGCCATTTCAGTTTCCACACTTCAAAGCAGAAAGAAACATAGAAGCACCTCTGTTACTGACTTTGCCAGGTAAAAGTTCAAAGCCATGTTTCTCTTCCTGAGTCTTCCATTCTGAACCTTTTCCCCCTTTAGCCAGACTCTCCTCCCTTCCTACCCATCCTGTGATTCTCATACTATGCTATCTGCTTTTGCTCAATGTTCCAGGCATTTACATAAACAGGAAGTTGTAGAATAGTGCTACCTAATGCACTATTCATCTTAAATTCTATGCCCACTGAGTGAGCACCATGTTTCATTTAAAAAGGGTACTAAAGTAATGAACTGAAAATACAAAGTAGGAAACTATCTGGATGACCAAACCAACTGTGCTTCATGTAGGTCTCCATTGTTCTCTCTTTGAAGCACCTGACACAAGGATTCAAGCCTCACCGTGGGGTGGACAGGCGGCAGCAGCACAGTGCTCTCAGTGGATGGACAATTTGGTTCCTTATCAGTTTCCAGCCCCGAGATGGCCTGGATCCAGATGTTGTGGGTTCTACCTGGGTCTGGTCACCAGGAGTGTCTGGCCCCAGGGATGGTTCCCCTTCAGAGAAGCCCATGTTTACAAATCCTGTAGGTGTTGCATCCAGGACTGATTTAGGGGAGGAGAGTTTGCCAGACTGGTGGTCAACTGAATTTCTGTTGACTACAATGTCCTCTGTAGCAATGTTGATGACATCAGCCGTAAGAGCATCTCTTTCAGGGACTGTGTTGGCTGAGCAGGATATCGCTTCCAGGCAGGAGTGTCTGTTGAGCATGGTGTAGCTTCTGCATCGCTTGCTGCCTTCCTTCACACCCTCCTCATCAATGGAACTCTTCCCAGCTTGTGTACTGACTGGAAAAGCTGGTACACTGGCTCTCCTCTTAAAGGGTAGAGGGAGGTAAACAGGATCTGCAGGGCTGATGTTTAACCAATGCATCTCATTGTGCTTATGGCTGTCCCCACAGCTCAATTTGTATTTGAGAATATTGCACATGGCTGTGACCTTATTATTTAGTTGCCTGTGAGTTAGAGATAACACAATATCTTCACAGGTATAGCCGATGTTGCACATAGTCTCCACAAGCCTAGGAAGGATTTCTCTAGTGGAAGGCAGTACATATTCTTGAAAGTGGCCCAGCCATGGTTGTTCCACAAGCTGACAGGTTGTCATCCTGTACCAGATGGGGACCGTGAGTAATCGTGCAATAATAATGTGACAGGGTTTTGACAGGTGGTAGGGAATAGGACACATTGTGGTGGTGATGAGCCTGTGCATACCTTCAAGGGTTTCTTCTCTGTATGGAAAGTACCCTGTGACCAGGACATATAGGATGATGCCCAAGCTCCACATATCACCTGCCAGTCCATCATAGGGTTTTCTTGCCAAGATCTCTGGGGCCCAATAGAGCAAAGAGCCACAAATATCCTCCAACATCTGCCCCTCTCTTATTTGAATGGCCATACCAAAGTCACAAAGCTTTGCATTTCCTGCTGCATCGACTAGGATGTTTTCTAATTTAATATCACGGTGTGCAATGCGTCTTTGATGGAGAAAGTGAACTGCTGACACAACCTGCCGGAAAATCAGTCTAGCCTCCTCCTCTTCTAGACAACCCAGTGCCCTGAGGCAACTCTCCAGATCTTCTCCTGCCACATACTCCATGATAACGTAAGTGGTTGTCAGTGTATCGATCATGTGAAAAAATCGAACAATGTTCCTGTGTTCTAAAGACCGAAGGATGTTTACTTCAGTATTGATGTCAGCCACACTGTTGATGTTTTTCTCAAGGACCTTGACAGCCACTCGTGTTTGTGTGGGAAGGTGGCAGGCCAGCTTCACCTCCCCAAATGCACCACAACCTAAAGATGTTAAGATCCTGAAATCCTTCTCAATCATGTCTTCATCCATGTGACTGACCATGGTGTTCTGCTCAATTTCAACCACTCTTGTGGAAGATTTCAGAGTCACACTATACTAAAAATTAGTAGAAAAAAATTAATGCAGTTTTAGGAGGGAAGTTTATAGTTTTAAATTCTCTTCTATGAAATCTAAGATATATCAAACAACCTAACAATGCTCTTCAAGGATAAAAGAATACTAGTAACCCAAAGCAGTAGAAGGGGAATCAGGAAATATCAGTTTTGGAATCAGTGATGTGTGCATGCTAATTAGAACACTGAGATCCCTGAAAGAATAAACTGTCCAATATTAAGGATGTATCACAATGCAAACTGATCAGAGAGATCAGATACAAATAACATTACAGAAAAATCGATGATGTAACTGATCCAACTACATCTCAGGAGGTTTTTCAGGGATGTTAAAATTTTTATATCCCAAGAAATAAGAAAACATAAAAGGAATTCCTAGACATGACTATTTAATTAAGATGAAGTAAAAAGATATAAACACATAAGTCATCAGCAACAAGTTTGTACTAGCAACAAAAACACCTCTAAAAGAGGCAGAGCCCAGATCTCATGCATCCCCTGGATCATTCAAAGCTTTCCAGATGAATGAAAACTGGAGTTATATAAAATATTTCAAGAGGGGCTGGAGAGATGGCTCAGCGGTTGAGAGCACCGTCTGCTCTTCCAGAGGACCCGGGTTCAATTCCCAGCACCCACATGGCAGCTAACAACTGTCTCTAGTTCCAGTTCCAGGCAAACAACAAGGCAAATAAATAAATAAATAAAAGTGTTTTTATAAAAAAAATTATTTCAAGAAAGAGAAAGCAAAGGACATATTCAAATTCATGCTCATGCCAGTATTATCTTGATCCTACCAGCAAATAAGCTCCATGAACAGAGCAAGTAAATGTTCCTTCTTTGGTAAACATAGTTGTGAAAACCATTAATAAGAGTTCTTAAAAATAGACATCCATCTCAGCACACACTAAAAAGCCCTTCATTCACAGTCAAAATGGCCTCACCTGGGAGCAGAATAAACTGTTAACAGACAAATTGAAGGACAACACAGTATATAAGGAAACTGTGAGGGAACAGTCTACACTCAGCACAGTGACTAGTGAATTGCTGTGTTATAAGGAAAGCAGCTAAAACTAATTATAGTGTAACATAAAACAAATCAGGACCACAAACAGAAACAGGATCTACTTTTTGTCTACTGAGTCATGAGGAAAGAGGGGGCTAGGCTTTGTAAAAGTCACAGTGTCAGTCACAAAGCTTCCTGGAGGTTCTGAAATAGTGCAGGGAAACAGAAAGTACAGAATAGACATGTATAGAAATAGAATCATGTAATTGTTTATATGGAATGCCCATAAATTATACATATTTAATGCCATGTATTATACTAAATATAACGTTATTATAAATGTGAGTATATAATATAGTATGGCAAATTCTAACTCTAAACTAGAATTATCCATTATAATATTATAATTAGCATATTTTGTTATATGCACAATTATTATGAATATGATACATAAGACAGGTTTCACATAATATTTATTATGTGTACTATATGTTCTTTAGTCTAGTATATATGAAAATGTTCTATACAGGAGAAAGGAAACCAAAGGGAAATAAAAAATATATTTTTCAAAAGTTAAAATTGGGTGATATTTAATGATGGAAGAGATAATGCAAGCATAAATTACCACCTGAAGAAAAACAAATATTTAAATATAATCTTATTGCATCTTGTGCCATGTTAGTTGCTATCCCTTGGGAGCTTGCTCTTTTCTAGAGGGAAACAGGAGCAATGGATCTGGGAGAGAGAGGTGGTTTAAGGGGTGCAACTGGGAGGAGTGGAGGGATTACTGTATGAATTAAGGATGAATAAAAAGAATAAATGAAAAACAAAAATATAAATATGAAACAGCAGGCCTAAATCCCAGGATGCAACACCAACAAATTGGAAATCAACTTCTGCTATCTTAACTAGTAGCAATGGTCGGTTCTCAAGTACTTCATTAGCCCTTAAAACTAAGGGAAGGGACACTTTCAATCTCTTTCTATAAAATAAATATTCCCTTATTTTCAAAACATCTAAGACATTTTAAAATAATCCTAGTATCAGGCAATATCCTTGACTGACAAATTGTAAGATCCTGAATGAGAGTAATAGATCACGCACATCAATTCAACACCACATTAATAAGACCATACTTCATGATCAAGATGTCTTTAATGAGAAACACAAAGAATTATTAATGTATACAAAGTGTCAAAGAACATACACACAACACTGAGGTAAATTCTACAGTCAGATATCAATGGAATGAAATGCCTTTTACAGGAAAATCCTTGAAAATAGAGAAAATCTTACTGCAAACAGACCAGTTCTACAAACACAAATGTCATATTTTGTTTTCTGTGGATCATGAACAAGTAGGAGGAAGAACCTCAGTTCATGTCAAAGCACTTGTCACATTCATTGAATGGGTAAGTGGATTAGAACAGGTAGATATGATCAAAATGCAATATAGGCAGATATGGGAGTCAGATCAAATTTCTCATCATATACACTGAATATATTCCACTAAATTTGTAAAATACCCAAGAATATGGCCAAAAATGACAAAGAAAATGAGTTGATAGAAGGAAAATAGTTTGAGATGAAGAAAAATGGTTGACAGGAAAAATTTAAAACCCAAATCAATAATGTAAATAAAGAAATACATAAATGCCAAAGCCCAAAATGAAAATTAGGAATCTCACTATGTCCAGGTCCAACAGATTGGGGGAAGGGCCAAGTGCATGGAATACAACTGAGTCCAACTGCCCTCCCACCAACCAACCACTTTTCAAAACCCAGGCTCAGGCAGTGCCTTTTATTGGCTAGTGTCTACCATACCTCACAAGAACCCCATATGATGTCACATGCAATGGACCAGTCAAGGCTTGGCAAAAAGTCACAGTGATTTTTTTAAATTTGTTTTTCTGTTTACATTCCTGCTTTCAAGGACAAATGCCTCTAGCAGACAAGGCTGCTGTCCATTCTCACCTCACTTCTGTTACTGTCCCAGAAGTCAAGATAGGTTCATTGCTGTCACACAGTCACACATTGGCCACATGTCTCCTACCCACTCCCACCCCCAATATAATCAATGAGCTCTTCAAATAGCCTAAATGTCATACTCTATCTTCTGTCATGTAGCATAGGTCTCATATTAACAAAGCCTGCTTCTTGGTGTTGCAGCTACTCCCAATCCTTCAGAAACCTTGAATTCATAGAGACATACTTTGTTTTTTGATACCAACTGAGTGTCCAGACCTTTACTAATGAATATTTGTCTGAAAGGACGATCTGTCCTTCTGTAAGCTCTGACCATTAACCCCACTGATAAAGTGAAAATGAATCTGAGAAGGAGGAAATAATATAAAGTAAAAATTAAAGTCTAGAAACTAAAACTAGACAAAAAACTGAAAGTACTGAGTATCAAGAAAGACTTGTACAGTTACCAGGACAATTCACTGATGAGTCTATCATCTCAACATCTAACAGCAATGTTCTCCAAATATTTCAGTAGCCTATAAGTTTGAGGGGAGGAACATTTTCATAAAAGAAAATGCATTCCCCTTATTTTAAAACCAAGTAACTAAGACTAAAAAGGAGCAATGTCCTTGACTAACATAGATTAGAAAATCTTTCTGAAAGATAATCCTTATTGAAAGACAGCTCACATCACACCAAATTCAACACCACATGAAGACCACACTTCATGATCAAGATCACATCACTGAGAAACATTAAGATTTGTCCACACATATAAAGTTGACACAGAGGACAGCATACACACAACATTGAGATTAAGTACCTATAATCAGACATCAAAAGAATGAAACGCCATTTTTAAGAAACAGTTTTGAACTAGAAAAAGTGTTACTTCAAATATTCCAGTACACAAACACAATTGTCACATTTCCCCCAATGGTTCTTAACTATCAGAAGGAAGAAGTTTGTTCATTTGGAAGTACTTGTCACATTCAGTGGGTAGGTAACTGAAATAGAGCAGGTAAATTCAATAAAAATGCAATATGGGAAGGTATGGGAAGTTATGATCAAATGCTTCATCCTATATAGTTAATATACCAGTAAGTATGTAAATACCACAGGAACAAAGGCAAAAATCCCAAAGAAAATAAGTTGATCAAAACCCAAACCAATAACGTAAATTTTTTTTAAAAAGTAATTAGATACCAAATGACAAAGGCCAAACTGAAAATCTGGGAAATGTACTCACTATATCAAGATACTACAGGTTTTGAAAAGTCCAAATGTAACAGAAACAATTGAATCCAACTTCTCACTCATCAACCAACTGCTTTTCTGAAGTATAAAAACAGAGCCTAGCTGTTTATTGGCTGATATCTAGCTTACCTCACTTGGAACTCATGTGATGTCACATGCAGTGGTCCAATCAAAGCTTGGCAAATCCACAATGATTTTCAATTTTTCCTCTCACATTTTTGTCTCCAGCCACTATACTACTAATATTCCTATGACTGTGATATAATAGTTGGCAAAGATCTGCTTACAGGCATTTATTTAAACTCACATTCTTAGAAACACAAGTCAACATAATGGGAGCAAATAATAGCATGGACATCAGCAAAGTTTTTGTACAGTTGGGTATTGTAATCTCAGTATTCTCTTGACATGTTCTGTTCTCTTCAAGTAGTGTTAATGCCATCTTAATATGTTTCTCTAGCCAGACAAGGTCAAGTTACACTTTAAATGCTGTGACTTCTACAAACAATCAGTGGTTCTTTCTGTCTCCTGGTCCTCTCTCCTGTAACTCCTGTCAGTACATGACCTTAAACTGACAGGGTTTAAAAGTGTTGTGAATTCCTTCAAGAATTAACACACACATCTCAACATATGTAGATGCTCACTGAATAAAATTCGTATAGCTTCAGTGTTACAGAAAGACACTGTCTTCCTAACAATGCCCTTGCTCTCCTTACCTGCTGCAGTTAGTGAAAATTATCCTTCCTTTATGTCACATTTCTGCTCACTTTGGCTCAGTAGTCACTATCCTAAGAGCCCATAGTGTTCCAACATGTGCCTTCTAACTTTTCAGTGTAGTCACATGGCAGGCATCAGGAATTCTCATTCATAATTTGTCAAGAACCTCTGATAATAGACTGTCTGGTTTATTTGTGTCTCTTTCAGAGCAGAGAGAAAAAGACTTCTACAGAGGATGAATAAGAGATAGTCCACCTTGATGACCATGATTCATGATAAAATGTGGCATTTGGGGGGGGAGTACATTCCCAAAAGTAGTATGTAGCTGGTATAATAATCACTAGCAACTGATTAAAAGGTTAATATTTATTAAGGGGTGTATAGGGAAACACAGATACAAAAGAAAAAATAGTTGTGCAATACCTGGAAAGCTGGACTGGTCCATGCACAGGAAGCAGGTCAGGTCCTTCCTCCAACAGCCCAAGAGAGCAAACAGGAAGAGAGCCAATGTGCACCTGGTCTTAAACTCACCTGACCATGCCCTATACACTGGGATCTCAAGACCCAAAGGCTATGTCTCTAGGTCAAGGTGATATTGTCTGCTTTCTACTATAGCTTCTGCTTTTATCAAAATAAGAAAGTTCTAAACTTAATATAAAACTATATACAACAGAAACAATTATAAGGTAATGTCCAGGAGACGAAAAAGGCAAATAACATAAACAAGGTAAAACTACAACTAACAAACAACAAGCACAAAGCATTTATTAAATGTCAAGAACATTGGTAAGTGGCAATATACAGAGACCACTCCACAGCTGTCTATCTTGAATAATAGGAATCTAGTTTCTAAATGCTCTTAGCAAGGATATGAAATGGTCATAACTGTAACTATCTAGTTACATCAATAGACCTGAGAAGAAAAATATATTAACTGAGTAAGCTGGAAGTGTAAGCAAGCAACTTCAGAAATTTAGTAAGAGAAGACAATGACAACCATCTGATCCATCACACCACAGTTTTGCTGCAGAGTTGGAGCAACCAGTTTTTGGCTATAGGCCGAGGATACCTGGGAGATCATATCAGAATCAGGGTATTTTTTTTAATTAAAGCATAGACTTTATTTTTTTCCTTCTTCTTTATTTATTTTGTATTTATCAAGAAAAACAGTAAAATGAATTTAAAATGCTGATAAGTTAACAATAACTATAAAGAAGATAAAAATCATAAGCATGACTTATAAAGGGTGATAATGCAAATAAGATTGCTACACATATATTTACTTTGTGTTCAGATTTCCCTCTGAATTTTTTTTTCCATCCCTGTATATCCTTATTCAAGGTCCCTTCCCCCTCCCGCCACATCAGGTCATTTTTTCTTCTCCACAACTCCGCATCCCCTCCCTGGGCATGCAGCAGACAGTCCTATGGTCCCACTGACCCAATAATACTTAGTTCAGTCTCCACTCCTGGAAAATCCAGTTTTGTCCCTCCTCCCTCAAGAATGAGTCTGGTGTTCCTATAGTTGGAGTGGGATCCCAAGGGTCAGTCCAAGGTGTTTCTGATCCCAAGCTGTTCAGTGGTTGTGGTTTGCAGCTTGGGTGTGCTTGGCTTTTTTTCTTGTTTGCTTGTTTAGAGACCACTAATGAGTGAGTACATCCCCTGCTTATCTTGGTGAGTTTGTGATACCTCGCTCAGGAGGATATTCTCCAAGTCCATCTATTTGCCTGAAAATTTTAGGATATCATTTTTCCTTACTGATGAGTAGTATTCTATTGTGTAGATGTACTACAGTTTGTTAATCCATTCTTCAGTTGAGGGACATCTAGGTTGTTTCCAGATTCTTGCTATTACGGATAATGCTGCTATGAACATAATTGAGTTAATGCCTTTGGAGTGTGAATGTGACTCTTTAGTGTATATACCTAGAAGTGGTATTGCTGGGTCCTTGGGGAGATTGATTCTCAATTTTCTGAGAAACCTCCATATTGCATTCCAAAGTGGTTGAACAAGCTTACACTCCCACAAACAATGGAGGAGTGTTCCCAATGCTCCGAATCCTCTCCAACATAGGCTGTCATCTGTACCTTTTATCTTAGCCAATCTAACAGGTGTTAGGTGGTATCTCAAAGTTGTTTTGATTTGCATTTCTCTGATGGCTAAAGATGATGAGCACTTTTTTAGGTGCCTTTTAGCCATTCGTAGTTCCTCTGCTGAGAATTCCCTTTTTAGATCTGTACCCCATTTTTTCATCGGGTTATTCAAGGTTTTGAGTTCTAGATTCTTGAACTCTTTAGATATCTTAGAGATGAGTCCTCTATCACTTGTGGGGATGGTGAAAATCTTTTCCCATTCTGTAGGCTGGAGTTTTGTCCTATTGACAGTGTTCTTGGCTTTGCAGAAGCTTCCTAGCTTAGGAGATCTCACTTATTGATTGTTGTTCTTAGTGTCTGTGCCACTGGTGTTATATTTAGGAAGTGGTCGCCTGTGCCAATTCGTAGAAGTGTATTTCCCACTTTCTTTTCAACCAAGTTCAAAGTGGCTGGGTTTAAGTTGAGGTCTTTGATCCACTTGGATTTGAGTTTTGTGCAGGGTGACAGGCTCGGATCTATTTGCATTTTTCTACACACTTCCATCCAGCTGTGCCAACACCATTTGTTAAATATACTATCTTTTTCCATTGAATATTTTGGGCCTCTTTGTCAAAGATCAGGTGTTCATAGGTTTTTGGGTTAATGTCTGGATCCTCAATTCTATTCCATTGGTCCACAAGTCTGTTTTTATGCCAGTACCAGGCTGTTTTTATTACTGTAGCTCTATAGTATAACTCGAAGTCAGGGACAGTGATACCTCCTGAGGTTCTTTTGTTGAGTAAAATTGTTTTGGCAATCGTGGCTTTTCTGTTATTCCAAACAAAATTGAGTATTGTTCTTTCAAGGTCCAAAAAATACTGTGTTGGGATTTTGATGAGCAGTGCATTGAATATGTAGATTGCCTTTGGTAGAATTACCATTTTTACTATGTTGATTCTACCAATCCAGGAACATGTGAGAGCTTTCCATTTTCTGATATCCTCCTCAATTTCTTTCTTCAGTGATTTAAAATTTTTGTCAAATAGGTCTGTTACTTCTTTGGTTATAGTTACTCCAAGGTATTTAATACTATTTGCAGCTATTATGAAGGGTAATGTTTCCCTTATTTCTTTTTTAGCTCTTCTATCTTTAGTGTATAGAAGGGCTACTGATTTCTTTGAGCTAATCTTGTATCCTGCTACATTGCTGAAGGTGTTTATCAGCTGTAGCATTCCTTGGAAGAATTTTGTGGGTCACTTATGTATACAATCATATCATCTGCAAATAGAGATAGTTTCACTTCTTCTTTTCCAATTTGTGTCCCCTTAATCTCTTTTCGTTCCCTTATTGCGTTAGCTAAAACTTCGAGAACTATATTGAATAGATAACGGGAGAGAGGACATCCTTGTCTAGTTCTGATTTTAGTGGGATTGCTTTGAGTTTTTCTCCATTAAGTTTGATACTGGCAGTCGGGTTCTTGTAAATCACCTTTATTATATTATATTCCCTGCTTTCCTGATCCCTCTGGAGCTTTTATCATAAAGGAGTGTTGGATTCTGTCAAAGGATTTTTCAGCATCTAAGGATATGATCATGTGAATTTTTTCCTTTAATTTGTATATATGATGGATGAGGTTTACTGTTTTTCCTATGTTGAACCATCCCTACATTCAGGGATGAAGCCTACTTATTCATGGTGGATGATACTTGTTATATATTGCTGTATACTGTTTGCTAAAATTTTGTTGAGAATTCTAGCATGAATATTCATAAGGGAAAATAGTCTATAATTCTCTTCTTTGTTGCGTCTTTGAGTGGCTTGGGTTTTAGAGTAATTGTGGCCTCATAAAAGGAATTTGGCAATATTCCTTCAGTTTCTACTGTGTGAAATAGTTTGAGGAGTAACAGTAGTAATTCTTCTTTGAATGTCTGCTAGGATTATGCACTGAAACAATCTGGACCTGAGCTTTTAATACTTGGGAGGCTTTTAATAACAGCTTCAATTTCCTTAAGGGTTATAGGTATGTTTAGGCATTAATCTGATCTTCATTTAATTTTGGTAAATGGTACCTGTCCAAAATGCTGTCCATTTCTTCTAGGTTTTCCATTTTTGTGGAATATAGATTTTCAAAGTATGATCTGATAATTCTCTGTATTTCCTGGGGGTCTGTTGTTATGTCCCCCTTTTCATTTCTGATTTTGTTGATTTGAACACTCTCTCTGCTTTTTGATTAGTTTGGCTAAGGACTTATCTATCTTGTTGACTTTCTCAAAGAACCAACTCTTTGACTCATTGATTCTTTGTATTGTTCTTTTTGTTTCAATTGTATGGATTTCAGCTCTAACTTTGATTATTTCCTGCTGTCTACTCCTTCTAGGTGAGTTCGCTTCTAATTGTTCTAAGGCTTTCAGCTGAGCTGTTAGGTCTCTAGTGTGGGATTTCTCTAGGCTTTTCATATAGGTATCTAGTGCTATGAATTTTCCTCTTAAGACTGCTTTCATTGTGTCCCACAAGTTTGAGTACATTGTGGATTTATTTTCATTAAATTCTAGGAAGACTTTGATTTCTTTCTTAATTTCTTCCTTGACCCAGAGATGGTTCAGCTGAGTGATGTTTAGTTTCCATGAATTGGTAGGCTTTCTTTGGGTTTTGATGTTGTTGAACTCTAACTTTAGGCCCTCGTGGTCCGATATGTTACAAAGGATTATTTCCATTTTTTTCTATCTGTTGATATTTGCTTTATGACCAATTATGTGGTCAATTTTGGAGAAAGTTCCATAAGGAGCTGAGAAATATGTATATTCCTTTGCGTTTGGGTGGAAGCTTCTGTAGATATCTATGAAATCCATTTGCATCATAACCTCTTTTAGACTCCTTATTTCTCTGTTGAGACTCTGTCTGGTTGAACTATCCAGGGGTGAAAGTGGGGTATTGAAGTCTCCCATATTTATGGTGTGAGAATTGATGTGGGATTTGAGCTTTAGCAGTGTTTCTTTTACATAGGTAGGTGACTTATATTAGGGGCATAAATATTCAAGATTGAAATCTCCTCTTGACCAATTTTTCCTGTGATGAATAAGTAATGACCAACTTGGTCTCTTTTAATTGCTTTTAGCTTAAAGTCTACTTTGTTGGATATTATGATGGCAATCCACCTTGTTTCTTAGAACCATTTGATTGGAAAATCTTTTCCCAACCCTTTACTCTGAACCTGTGTCTGTCTTTCTGGTTGAGGTGTGTTTCTTGTATGCAGCAGAAGGATGGCTTCTGTTTTTGTATCCATCTTGTTTGTGTGTGTCTTTTTATAGGTGAGTTGAGTCCATTGATATTAAGGGATATTAATGACCACTGATTGA
Source organism: Sigmodon hispidus (assembly GCA_004025045.1). Classification (NCBI taxonomy): domain Eukaryota; kingdom Metazoa; phylum Chordata; class Mammalia; order Rodentia; family Cricetidae; genus Sigmodon; species Sigmodon hispidus. Next base: position 111,231 of record PVIH01004675.1, on the reverse strand, counting down.
TATTTCCAACTATTTCCAACTATTTTTGGTGGTACTTGTATGTATTTCCTTTCTCTGGGCTATTCTTCTCTGGGATTATTGATTGTTTGTGGTTTTATGGTGTATCTGGGATCCTTAGGTTGGAGTTTTCCCTCTAATGCTTTCTGGAGGGTAGGATTGGTAGATAGGTATTGTTTCAGTCTGACGTTGTCTGAAATATCTTGTTTACTCCATCTATGGTGATTGATAGTTTTGCTGGATATTGTATTCTAGGTTGGCAGCCATGCTCTTTTAGTGACTGTATAACTTTTGACCAAGCCCTTCTAGCTTTCATTGTTTCCATTGAATAGTCAGGAGTTATTCTGATGGGTCTGTCTTTATAAGTAAGTTGGCCCTTTTCTTTTGCAGCTCTTCAATTTTTTCTTTGTTCTGTATGTTTTGTGGCTTGATTATTATGTGGAGCACTGACTTTTTTCGGGGGTCATATCTATTTGGTCTTCTATAAGCTTCTTGTATCATTATAGGCATTTCCTTCTTCAAGTTAGAAAAGTTTTCTTCTATGATTTTATTAAATACATTATCTGTGCCTTTGAGCTGATATTCTTCTCCTTCTTCTATTCCTATTATTCTCAAGTTAGGTCTTTTCATGGTGTCCCAGATTTCCTGAACATTTTGTGTTATGGCTATTTTGCTTTTAGTATTTTCTTTGACTAATGTTATCCATTTCAGCTACTGAATCTTCCACTCCCGAGATTCGGTCAAGCCCGGCTTCAAGGGCAAACTGCATCAGCAGAGAAGGACTGAGGCTTTGAAACTCAGACCCCTGTCCAGAGCAGAGTCAGAGATCGAGCAAACCCTCTACTCAGAGGAGGCAGGAGATACACAAGCTCCCTTGCTGCAACTGCCTAGAAGCTGCATAATCGTGAACCACTGAGGCCATGGACAGATGCCAGAGCAAAAATATATATAATAATATAAAGAACAACAAGGCAACTCCAGAAGAAACTGGTGGTTCTACAACTACAAGACCTGAACAGAGCAATGAAGAGGAAACAGAAGGAAACAACAGCAAAGACATCTTTATGAAGATCATTGAAGCCTTCAAAGAAGATATGTTTATCTTTAAGCCATCAGAGAAATGCAAATCAAAACAACTTTGAGATACCATCTTATACCTGTCAGATTGGCTAAGATAAAAGACACAGATGACAGCCTATGCTGGAGAGGTTGTGGAGCAAGGGGACCACTCCTCCATTGTTGGTGGGAGTGTAAGGTTGTTCAGCCACTCTGGAATGCAGTATGGCGGTTTCTCAAAAAACTGGAAATCCATTTCCCCAAGGATCCAGCAATACCACTTCTGGGTGTATATCTTAAAGACACACAGTTGCATTCTAATGGCATTAGTTCAACTATGTTCATAGCAGCATTACTTGTAATAGCAAGAACCTGGAAACAGCCTAGATGCCACTAAACTGAAGAATGGATTAACAAACTTCTACACAATGGAGTACTACTCAGCAGTAAGAAAAAATGATATACTAAAATTTGCAGGCAAATGGATGGATTTGGAGAATATCCTCCTGAGCAAGGTATCACAAACCCAGAAAGATAAGCAGGGGATGTACTCACTCATTAGTGGTCTCTAAACAAACAAGAAAAAAGCAAAGCATGCCTAAGCTGCAAACCACAAACACTGAAAAGCTTTGGATCTAAAACTCCTTGGGCTGGCACCTTGGATCCCACTCCCTCCAGAGGAACACCTGACCCAGTCTTGATGTTAGGGTGAGGAAAGTGGATCTACCAGGAGTGGATGCTGAACTAAGCCATATTGGGACCTCTTGCCCTTGCTGGGGAGGAGTTAGGGAGATGTGGAGAAGAGAGAGTGACTGGAGGATGTGAGAGGAGGCAGAGCTTGAACAAGGGGATATATGGATAAAAAATTATGACTTTATCATAATAAAAAAAAAGAAGTACTTTAAACAAACTAAAACCAATACCTCTCTACAAGGTATAAATATATACGCTTAACATATACACACACTCATGCGCAAGCGCACACACACACACTAAAGCATTGGCTGTGAGTATAAACTCCACAAACAAACAAAAAAGAACAGGAAATTTAGTCTTCTGAGCAGTTTGTGTTTGTACTCTTAATCTGTTTAGTATTTGGAGATGGGTAAGACACTAAGTGCACTTTTCTAACTGTAGCTCAGAGCGTACCATTTGGCCTAGTCATCTCTGTCAGAAAGCTGCACTGGCTGGCTGTAAAAACTGCAACACATTCACATAATAGATATGTCAGTGTCACATAAATGACCACTGTGTGTTCTACAAACATACTAAAATATCACACTGTTCCATGGGACATTAGAATGACAAAACAAAAAATAATATTTTTTTAAATTTTTTAAGTCTTGAAAATCCTATGCCAATTATTTAGAAGTGCATGTCAAGCCAGCTAAGGATTCTATGAACACACCTGCTCATGTCTGAACATGTGTCCTTACAGTAGCAACATTGAAAAGAGAAAATTCATTTAACCAAATGAACTTGGACTTGTATGGAGTAAAGGAGCCCTGTCATTCAGAATAAAAAGACCATCAGTACAATGTGTTACATTAGCACATAGGTGCACACACACAAACACACACTCACTTGCTCACATATACACACACATGCATTTGTATACAATTCTAATGGAGATTGTAATTATTTAAAAAAAAAATCCATGCCAGTGCAAATTGCCTATAGCTAACCGTTTTGTTTACAATAACTAGGAATGGTTGGACCACTTTTGACTTTGGACCTGTTATTGGGGTGCTCTTCAAGCTTCCAATCAGAATTTCATGATGTTAAAGGGTTGCCTTGTTTGTCCCTTTTCAATCCACATTAGTCAGTCCAACGTCTGCTCTTGCCACATCTCCTGTATAATCCAGAAGGTAGGGGCCTTCTTTTTGGGCCATTACTAGAAGAAACATTAGTTCTAGGAGTACCCTCTGTACAATTCCTTTTTATGTGCCTGGTTTATCACAATTAAAACATTTCATGCCTTGCTTTCTCTTCATGACCTTAGAAATTGCTTGTCCTACCCAAGACTCATAATAATTGAAAGACTCTAATAATTGAAAGACTCAGCATTGATTGTGTTGGATCCATTCTTCTAGGGATGCCAATCTGATCTTTAGAGATATAAGTATCTTTTAGCATTCTAAATTAGCATTATCAAAAGCCAAAGATTTAGTTAATTGTTTCCTAACTTCTGGATCTGATACTCCACTGTGTACAGCTTTAGTCAATTTCTGCAAAAAGTTAGTATAAGGCTCTTTTGAGCCTCACTTGACCTTAGTATATGGCTCAGTTATTTTTCCTGGTTCTAGAATCTTTTCCCAAGCACTTAAGGCTGCCATACAGGATAATAATAAGGTTTGTCCATCAAAAGTAGACTGATTCTAACCTGAGCAAAGAAATTGGTCCTGAGAAATGTTAAAACCTCTAATCTCCCCTTGTTGTTCAAGGGCCTGAGCCTCTTCTCTCAGCCAGTTTCTCCATTGTAATGGTTGACTATGGTTAAACAGCAGCTGCTAGCTTCATCCAGTCATTAGTGCTACTTGAGTTTTTGTAGATCATTCATTTAACATTTGTTGAACATAGGTGGAATAAAGACCATGGACCATTATAGCTCCCTTGACGTCTTTTAAATCTCTCATACATATAGGTTCCCAATTATATCTTATAAATCCTCCTGAATATTTATGACTTGGTGGATTTTTCTAAACAAACTTGAAAGATCTTAGCAGAGGATAAAGGAGAACCTTCTATGTTTACAACTTTTGATAAATCATCTCTAACCCCATAAGAAATCTATAATGTTTTTTCTGAACTATATTCTGTTGACCATGATTTACCATTTTTATCAGTTAAAGCTAAATGATATTCCCATTATTGAAATCTAGAAACATGAATTTTTTCCAAGACCTGAATCTTTTCTAATGATTCCATGGAATTAATAAGTTTCTTATTTTCATCATTAATATATGATTCTACAAACTTAAACTTCACTGTCATTATGACTTATGATCTGCAGAAAGTACCTACATGGTATTCATTTTTGCCTCTAAGAAGAATGCTCTAAGAGTTTGCATAACCAGTTTTCATAAAATTAACTTTGTATGCCAACTTATCATTGGCAGATTCCATGGCATGAATCTGAGTAGTTAATTTCTTTTCAGTATTTTGCCAAGTCTGTGACAATTTATCATAACTAGTCTTCAGGGTCCCTATCAGTTCAATTAATGTCTTACATTTTGTATTGTTATCAAACTATTTTTTAAGTTTATAATCTGAATGACCAAACTAATTACCAACATAGCTGAAAGCTTGTACATGCCAGGGATGATGTACATATCCTGCAAAATTTTATCAATTGCAGCAGAAAAAAAGGATTTTAAGTCTGCAAATTATTATACTGTCTGCCATGGTGTAATTATTTACCTGTGTTTGATGGCTTCAGTTGGAATAATTTCTGGATGTAATGGTGATGTTTGGCCAGCCGGTGTTGCAGGTGTTTTGCCAACCAGTCTGTACATGCTGGCTTTGAGGTTTGACATTCTGTGAATATATTGTCTAAACAAAGTCAAATTCTCACAAAATCAGAGCAGATTATTACAAACCAATGAAACAACTCACTGGCAGAAGCTGCTTGCCCTTGATATACAAGCTGGTTTTATGGCTCAGGCCAGGCACAGGAAAGGCTGTGGCTGAGTTCTGGCATGCGAGTGCACACAAGGAAACAGCAGCTACCCCGTTTCTCATTCTGGGTTTGTGATACCTCGCTCAGGAGGATATACTCCAAATCCATCCATTTGCCTGCAGATCTTAGGATGTCCTTTTTTTCATTGCTGAGTAGTACTCCATTGTGTAGATGTGCCCCAGTTTGTTAATCCATTCTTCATTTGAGGGGCATCTAGGTTTTTTCCAGGTTCTTGCTATTATGAATAATGCTGCTATGAACATACTTTGGAGTACAAATGAGCATCTTAAGGGTATATGCCCAAGAATGGTATTTCTGGGTCCTTGGGGAGGTTGATTCCCAGTTTTCTGAGAAACCACCATACTGCATTCCAGAGTGGCTGAACAAGCTTCCACTCCCACCAACAATGGAGGAGTGTTCCCCTTGTTCTGCATCCTCTTCAGAATAGCCTGTCACCTGTGTTTTTAATCTTAGCCAATCTGACAGGTGTCAGGTGGTATCTCAAAGTTGTTTTGATTTGCATTTCTCTGATGGCTAAAGATGTTGAGCACATTTTCAAGTTCCTTTCAGCCATTTGTAATTCTTCTGCTGAGAATTCTCTTTTTAGTTCTGAACCCCATATTTTAATTGGGTTATTTAGGGGGTTGGTCTCTAGTTTCTTGAGTTCTCATATATTTTAGAGATCAGTCCTCTGTCACTTGTAGGGTTGGTGAAAATCTTTTCCAATTCTGTAGGCTGTTGTTTTGTCTTATTGACAGTGCCCTTGGCCTTACAGAAGCTTCTCACTTGTAGGAGGTCCCACTTATTGATTGTTGTTCTTAGTGTCTGTGCTACTGGGGTTATATTTAAGAAGTGGTCACCTGTGCCAATGCCTTGGAGGACAGTTTCCACTTTCTTTTCTATCAAGTTCAATGTAGCTGGAATTATGTTGAGGTCTTTGATCCATTTGGATTTGAGTTTTGTGCAGGGTGATGAGTTTGGATCTATTTGCATTCTTCTGCATACTACCACCCAGTTTTGCCAACACCATTTGTTGAAGATACTGTCTGTTTTCCATTGAATATTTTCAGCCACCTTGTCAAAAATTAGGTTTTTATAGGTATGTCGGTAAATGTGAGGGTCTTTGATTCAATTCCATTGATCTACAAGTCTGTTTTATGCCAGTACCAGGCTGATTTTATTACTATAGCTCTATAGTGTAGCTTGAAGTCAGAGATGGTATGCTTCCTGAAGTTCTTTTATTGAGCAGGATTGTTTTGGCAATCCTGGGTTTCTGATTATTCCATATGAAACTGAGTATTGTTCATGCAAGGTCTTTAAAACATTATGTTGGGATCTTGATGGGTATTATATTGAATCTGTACATTCCTTTTGGTAAAATTGCCATATTTACTATGTTGATCCTACCTATCCAGGAGCATGGGAGGTCTTTCCGATTTCTGATATCTTCTTTTTTTCTTCAGTAACTTAAAAGTTTTTGTCGAACAGGTTTACTACTTCTTTGGTTAGAGTTATGCCATGATATTTAATGCTATTTTCAGCTATTATAAAGGGTGATGTTTTGCTTATTTCTTTCTAAGCTCTTTTATCTTTAGTGTATAGGAGGGCTACTGATTTCTTTGTGTTAATCTTGTAACCTGCTACATTGCTGAAGGTGTTTATGAGCTACAGGTGTTCACTGGTAGAATGTTGGAAGTCACTTATATAAACGATCATATCATCTGCAAATAGAGATAGCTATACTTCTTTCTTTCCAATTTGTACCCTCTTAATCTCCTTTTGCTCTGTTGCTTTAGCTAAAACTTCGAGAACTATATTGAATAGATAAGGAGAGAGAGGACATCCCTGTCTTGCTCCTGATTTTAGTGAGATTGCTTTGAGGTTTTGTCCATTTAGTTTGATGTTGGCTCTCTGCTTGCTGTATATCACCTTAATTATATTTAGGTATTTTCCCTGTATTCCTGATTTTCCAGGAATTTTATCATAAAGGAGTCTTGGATTTTGTCAAAGGCTTTTTCTGCATCTAATGAGATGATCATGTGATTTTTTTCTTTCAATTTGTTTATGTGATGGATGACAGTCACAATTTTTTGTATGTTAAACCATCCAGGCATCTCATGGATGAAGCCTACTTGATTGTGGTGAATGATTTTTTTAATGATTGTGGTTATTGAATTTGGGTTGCAAGAATTTTGTTTAGAATTTTTGCATCGACATTCATGAGGAAAATTTGTCTGTAATTCTCTTTCTTTGTTGTGTCTTTGAGTGGCTTGGGTATTAGAGTTATTGTGGCCTCATACAGAGTTTAGCAATACTCCTTCAGTTTCTACTGTATGGAAAAGTTTGCTCTTCTTTATTTCATTAGCTCTTCTTTGAATGTCTGGTAGAATTCTGCACTGAAACCATCTGGTCCTGGACTTTTTTTACTTGTGAGACTTTTAATAACAGCTTCAATTTCCATTGGGGTTATAGATCTATTTAGTTCTTTAATCTGATCTTGATTTAACTTTGATAAATAGTACCTATCCAGAAAACTGTCCATTTCTTCTAGTTTTTTCATTTTTGTGGAGTATAGATTTTTAAGGTATGACTTGACAATTCTCTGGATTCCCTGGGTATCTGTTATTATGTCCCCGTTTTCATTTCTGATTTTATTAATTTGGATACTCTCTCTGCTTTTTGTTTAGTTTGGATAAAGGTTTATCTATCTTGTTGACTTTCTCAAAGAAACAACTCTTTGATTCATTGATTCTTTGTATTGTTCTCTTTATTTGATTACTATCCTTCTGCTGCATACAATAAACACCTCAACTTCAAAGATAGACACAAGCTCAGAGTAAAGGTTTGGGAAAACTTTCAAATCAAATGGCCCTAAGAAAAAAGCTGGTGTAGTCATTCTAATATCTAACAAAATAGACTTTAAACTAAAATTAATAAAAAAAGAACAGGACAGACACTACTTATTCATCTCAGGAAAAATCTACCAAGATAAAGTTGCAATCCTGAATATGCCCCCAACAAAAGGGCACCTACATATGTAAAAGAAACACTACTAAAGCTTAAACCTCATATCAAACCTGATGCACAAATAGTGGGATACTTCAATACCCCACTTTCACCCTTGGATAGGTAAACTAGACAGAAACTCAACAGAGAAATAAGGGATCTAACAGAAGTTATGACCCAAATGGACTTAATAGACATATACCAAATCTTCCACCCAAACACAAAGGAATATACATATTTCTCAGCACTCCATGGAACTTTCTCTAAAATTGACCACATACTAGGTCATAAAGCAAATATCAACAGATACAAAAAATGGGAATAACTTCTCGTACCATATCAGATCACCATGGTCTAAAGTTAGAGTTCAACATAAAAAATCACAGAAAGACTACCAACTCATAGAAACTAAATATCACTCAACTGAACTATCTCTGGGTCAAGGAATAAATTAAAAAAAATCAAAGACTTCCTAGAATTTACCAAAAATGAATCCATAACATACCCAAATTTATGGGACATTGTGAAAGCAGTCTTAAGAGGAAAATTCATAGCACTAGATGTCTATATGAAAAACTTAGAGAAATGTCACACAAGAGAACTAACAGCTCAGCTGAAAGCCTTAGAACAATTAGAAGCAAACTCACCTAGAAGGAGTAGATGGCAGAAAAAAAAATCATACTTAGAGCTGAAATCAATACAATTGAAACAAAAAGAACAATACAAAAAAATCAATGAATCAAAGAGTTGGTTCTTTGAGAAATTCAACAAGATAAATAAATCCTTATTCAAGCAGAGAGAGAGAGAGAGAGAGAGAGAGAGAGAGAGAGAGAGAGAGAGAGAGAATCCAAATTAACAAAATCAAAAATGAAAAGGGGGACATAACAGACCCCCAGGAAATCCAGAGAATTATCAGGTCATACTTTGAAAATCTATACTCCACCAAAATGGAAAGTCTAGAAGAAATGGACAGCTTTCTGGACAGGTACCACTTACCAAAATTAAATCAAGATCAAATTAAAGACCTCAACAGACCTATAACACCAAAGGAAATTGAAGCTGTCATTAAAAGTCCCCCAAGTAAAAAAGAGCCTAGGACCAGATATTTCTTCTAAAAGTTTTTAAAAAAGAAAACAAACAAACCCACACACATACACCTATGAATGAGATCATGTAGTACTGTTTGTTCTGGCTTATTTTACTAACTATAATGGCTCTCAAATTTCACTATACTACTCAAGATCTCATCATGCATATACATCACACAAATTCACCAGCTAATGAACACTATTGGTCAAATTTAGTTATGAGTATTTTTAAGCTATTGATAATAATTTTTTTTTAGATATTTGCTATTGGCATGTAAAACCTTTACTAATGTCTCTGCATAAGATTTATTAGTTAAAACTGGTTTTTAATGGAGCCTTTATAGTTTGTTATATATAAAGATCATGTCATTTTCAAACAGTGACAGTTTGACGGATTCCATCACCATTGAGATACTCTTTGCTTATTTCAGTTGCTCTACTCTTCTGGTTAGGACTTTCAGCAGAGGTTGAATAAGTAATGAGGGTGGTTTGTTTTATCGTTTCAGAACTTAGAGAAAGAGCTTAGCCTTTCTTCATTTGGCATGATGTTAATTATGTTTACTATGTGGAAATATTTTTTTCTTCATTAATTAACTTGTTTAGGATTTTTATTGTGAGTTGGTGAATTTTTATCAAATAAATACTTTTCTGAATCTGTACTATTGATGCAATATATCACATTTTTTAATTTGTAAACTAACCACCCTTAGGTGAATATTTTTTTGATGTGCTTTTGGATTTCTTTGCTAGTATTTTGTTGAGGATTTTCTTTCGATATCCATCAAAATGATATGTTTAGCTTGTAGGTTGTTGTGTGTATATGTGTCCTTCCATATAAATGGAATTTAAAAATAAAAATTAAAATAAAAAATGACATTCTAAAATTTGCAGGCAAATGAATTGATTTGAAGAATATCCTCCTGAGTAAGGTATCACAAGCCCAGAAAGATAAGCACAGGATGTACTCACTCATTAGTGGACTTTAGACAAAAAGCAAAAAAGCAAAGAACACTCACGCTGCTGCAAACGCAACCGCTGAAAAGCTTGGAATCAGAAGGAACTTAAGTGAGACTTCCAGGGAATCCCCTAGGAAGAGAAAATAGAGAAGATCTCCTTAGCTAATTGGAAGCATAATGAGTTGCAACCAAGAAGGTGTGGGAACAATTCATGAGAGAAGGAGATGACTGAGTGAGAGGAGCAAAAGAGAGAAAAAAAGAGAGATGGAGATCTTGATAGAGGAAGCCAATGTGGGATTAGAAAAAGACCAGGTGCTAGGGGCACCTACAAGAACTCACAGGATGTCCCTGGCTAGGTCTCCAACCAATAGTAAAGGTGTTGCCTAGACAAGACTTTCCCTATAATCAAATGAATAGCCACTCCAACTGCCATCACAGAACTTACATCCAACAATGCATAGAGGTAGAGGCTGAGCATTGGGCTGAGTCCCTGGTCCAGCTGTGAACAGGGGAGGAGAGTCTATATGAGTAAGGGGATAGGGATTATGAGGAAAATTCCCACAGTGATGGCTGGCTGGAGCTCTGGGGAGCTCACTGAATTAAGAACAGCCACCAGGGAACCATCAGGAAAAGGAACTAGGCCCTCCAAGGATAGTCAACTGTCCACTGACATGACATGGGCAGTATGTAGAGCCTCAAGGGCAGGGATCAGCCTGTGTTTCTATGTGTGGACTGGCACCTTGGAGCCCATTCTCTCCATAGGAATACCTAACTCAGTCTGGATATTAGGATGAGTAAATCGAACCTGTCTGGAGTGGATTCTGGAATGTTCAGTATCCTCAGTCATCAAGGAAATGGAAATCAAAAGAGCTTTAAGGTTTCTTGTTGGGCAAGTCCGAATAGATAATATTAATAAAACAAATGACAGCTAATGTTGATAAGCATGTGGAGCACAGGAAACACTCACCCATTGCAGGGTAATCCAAACTTGTACAGCCACTATGAATATCGGTGAGGTAGTTCCTTGGTCAATCATGTTGATTGGTGCTGTATTTATATAAGCAGAAATTGGAAACATTCTAGGTGTTCCTCAACAGATATAAAGAAAATGTGATACATTTACACAAGGGGATTACTCAGCACTTTTACAAAAGAAAGGAAATTATAAATTTCACAGGTAAATGGATTGAGATTTTTTTTTTAAAGTCATACTGAGTGAATTAACCCAATCCCAGAAAGACAAATATGGTATATTTTCATTGATCTATGGATGTTTTCATTCAAAGAATAAGTAAGGTACAATCTGAATAAACACTTGTTAGGTAAAGAGTAAGGAATTAGAGGAACATATCTCCATAAAAAGGGGAATAGAAATGATTTTTGTGGATGGATGAGGAAAGAGTCTGGACAGGGTGGTCAATGATGAAGGAGAGGGAAGAGGAAGGCAAGTGAAGAACTATAAGAAGGCAGAGCTAAGATTAGGGGCCATCTGAGGGATTTTATGGAAACCTAATAGAGTAGAAGCACATTATAATATGCAAATGTAAAAAGGAGATTTAGATGAAATAGACAAAAAAAAAAAAAAACAAGTGTGAGGAAACAAAGCCCCAACTAGATATATCTTGTCACCCAAAGAAGCATGCAGTACTGGCAATGGGTTACATACACCTAGTCAAGCTGTCCCATGGGGTCCAATGGGGACACAAAACATCCCAAAGTATTACAAGGCTATAGGCTGCTATCCATAATCTGACAGGAAGGTGCTATTTTTGAAGATGCCATTAACAAAAATCATTGTCTATGGAAAAGTCAAGCTGATTTCTCCCAGAGCCTTCACCACTTATGGGCTGGATTTCCATGGCACTGAAATGTACTCTAATCACTATGAAATGGAAAAGGTAAAAACCAAGACAGCTACAAAACTTCCTATCTAGAGTGCTGACTTACATGCTGGTGCAATAGTAGAACAAAGCTTATGATAGTAACTAACCAACACCTGACTTGATTAAAGGCCCTGTCCATCAGATGGAACCCATACCCAGCACTGCATGGGTAGCCAAGAACCTGAGACAAATAGGTCAAGGTCCAATGGGGAAAACAAATACTACTGTCCTGCTTAAGAAACATAGCAACAGGCTGGAGAAATGGCTCAATATACAGTGAAATGAGCTGTGGTAAAAGAGCAGCATCAACCACCCTTCTCCTTTCCTTACCTTGTAGAGAATGCTCTCCATCAGGGGCAGGTGGCTTTCCCTGAAGGCTTTATCCACTCTGACTAGTCTGAAGCTTCCTCCCAACACATAGCTGGGGAAAACAGAGGGACCCCTAACCTTACCTCCAACACAGGAAGGGTCTTCTCTATTCTGTATTTCACTGTCTTCCAGGACAATGTGAGAGATCTCCAGTCCTGACAACAGGTGATGCTGAAGCAGAATCTGGAACCTCCCAGCACCTTGCATGGATGCCTGGCACCCTAAACAACTTGCCTGCCTACATCATGTATTTGGCCCTACTGGTCTCCTGAAATTTCTCTCTTTGCTTGAGAGTGATTCACTCAACTAAGAAGAAGAAAAGCCAAGTGCAGTGACTGGAGAGATGGCTCATTCATTTTGAGTAGGTTCTCTCCCAAAAGACCAACAGAGCAGCTAAAAAAGCCTCTGTAACTCCTTTCAGGTGGAGTCTAATACCCTCTACTGGCCTGTGGTGGAATTGCATGCTTGTGCTGTTAAACCCTGCACTTGACTTTACACAGGCAAAACACCCACACATACAAATAAAAGAAATAAATCTTTTTTTTTAATTGTGCCAATGCATTGCTAATACCAAAAACACAAAAGAAATCCCAAAATATCTTGAAATTCATTCTGTCTGCTGTCTGGTTATTACGGATGCCATATTTCATGGAAACCAGAGGCAGAGAATTGTGGTTTTCTCAATTTTTTACTATAAATGTTTTATTGATTCTCTGTTGGTTTCATACCATGCATCCCAATCCTACTCTTCCCCTACCTATTTCCTCACATCTGAGCTCTGCCCTTGAAACCTCTCAACAAAGAGTTGCCAACAAGGCAAGCTCTCCATCACTGCCCCAGCTAGTTCACCCAATGCAGCAGGCAGAATGGAGACCAGTTTTCCTGTACTCAATGTCTTGCTCATATTTACTACACTTGGACCACAAGGAACAGATATACTGGGTTTTTATTCCAGATGAGATACTGGATCCACAATCTGAATTGCTGCAGTTGGTGAGAGGCTGAATGAGCTAAACTGTTCTCAGGTCCCAGAGGCCAACTCTTCCTCCAGCTGCAGGTGCATATGCTCAGCTGGGGAGCACATCTTTCCCTCACCCTTGCCAACACAATTTATAAGATGGAGAGTGGGCTTGGCTCTTCTGCTCTCACACTCTGAAGACCAACCAGTTCTGCTGTGCTGCTCAGCTGAGGTATAGAACCCACTCTCCTGAGTGCTGCAGTAGGTGAGGAGGATTCATCATGTTTCTCACTAATTGGTGCACATGATCATTTCATGAATGTGTATACAGAAGGCTATTATATTTAGGGATAGCTAAATACATGACTACAGGATGTAATATAAATACATTTTTCCATCATGCAGTGGATATCCACAGAGTTGGCAACAGCATTCACATTCAAAGTCATATGTAGACCAGTCTGACTGGAAACTCACTTTGTAGCCCAAGAAGAACACACAAGATTTCTGGTGTTGTAGGAGGTTCTTAGGCCACCTGAGTGAGACATCACATCTGACCAAAGAAATTGGTTCTAAGAGAAAAGAGTTGAAAATCACTTTTTTATTAATAAAAATACAGCCATTTTAATCTATAGGGGCTAAAAGGAGCAGTCAATATAAACAGTGAGTAGCCTTAGCAAAATACCAAAACAACAAGAACAAAAGAAAGAACAAATAAATAGCAAAACTCAACCATAACAAAGAATTTTTTTTGAAAAATCAAAGCAAAGAAAACACAACCAAAACCAACCAAACAAAATTAAGGTAAACAGCATTCTCTTGCTGCAGATTTAGAAAAACAAACCTACAGCCTGTGACTGGCTTGGAAACATGGTAGGAGGGCAGTCATGGATTGTTCAAAATCATTCCAAGCCTCCATCTGGTTTTTGTAGGTCAAGTCTTCACCAAGACTAAGTATGAGACTTCCTTTTAGAGCATTCTTGTTGTCCCTATGAGAAGCTTTTCATAAATTACCACCCACTGCCAATCCAGTAATGTCTTGTCCACTGTTTGATTCTGTCAACCAAGATACACTGTGTGCTTACTCTAGACCAAACAAATCTGTGGGCAGCATTCAAGAGCCCAAGAACATCAAAGGTGACTCAGATGTCTTCTACAAATCCTTCCTCAGGACCAGTCACTTTATTCCAGGCTGGGAAACTGAAGAATACACATACATTTTACATATGGATGAAAAATGACTAACACCAGGAATGAGGAACTGCCCTCATCCCTGTAGTGCATTATCTTCAACAACACTTGTTCATGACAAGGAGTTAGCTTCAACACTGGGCAGGAGAATGAGATGTGACTCTTATGGGTGTGGCCTGTCTGGGAAAGTTTGACATCCACAGTCTTCCATGACATGTTTCCCAGCAAATAGGGAGGGCTAAGGACTCAGACATCTAGCCAAAGCCCTCGACATTAAACTGACAAAAAGTCTTGCTCACCAAGATCTGTATTTTCCATATTGTTGTTCAGCCATACAGGGGTGGTATGTTGTTGAAGATCATGGTTCTCAGTAATTCTTGTCTCAGGTTTTCTGTATCTCAATCTCATTTTTGATGTTTTCTTTTCTTCAGAAGTTGTGAGTGAACAAACCCAAGGATCTTATTAAGGGTGAGTCACTTGGAGTTCAGCTGGATTTTGCCTCATTGTATGTCCACAGCTTTGAGGGGTGTCTTCTTTGAGGAGGCCTTGATCTGAGGGTGGGTAACATCATGGGTCCAAGGTTTTTATGGCTTGTTCTCAGTTCTCTCAAGAGCTGTTGTGTGAGAAGAAAAGACAATCAGAGCCACAAGCAGTCTGGCAGGAACATAGACCAGACACAATCAGAGCCTAGTCACACAGAAGAGACGAAGGTCAAGAGCACCAGCACCACCCTAACCCTAACCCAACCCTAACCCTGATTGCTGTGTTTGGGATGCAATGGTGGGTCACTTGCTGTGACACTTAGTGCTCCTGCTGCAGCGGCTCTGTCTGCAGGAGGCTTTCATCCTGGGCTGTGGCCTGTTCCAACTCAGATTGCAGATCTGACCTAGAGGAGGAAAGCAGTTATGGAACAGGTCTTCAGGGGACCAGCTATGTCAGCTGTTGTTTTAAACCAGCTGTATTCAACTGCTCAATCCAGCATGACCTTTCAGGTAAGAACAATCCTATGAAAGAAGGCACAAAGTGCCTCTGGACCTGGAATTTTCTCAGCTTAAAATCTACGACTATGAATTGAGAACTACACTGTGATGAGCAAGAAAAGAACAACACATTTCTCTAGTTGTCACGTAAGTTATTTTATAAGTAACAGTGTAACAGTGTCTGAGTAACAGTTCAGGACACATTGGCAAGGCCTTGATTAGATCCATGTGAATGGGAGCAACCTGGGAAAATGAAAGTAGGCCCTCTAGTGGACAGTGCACAACTCTGCAGTGACGGCTTACAGCACAGAATCCTGCCTGGGTTCAACTCTTCAACACATAAATTTTATACCAGAAAAAATCTTCACACAAAAAGCCAGTGCACACTTCAGAGAGCGTGTAATCAACAGGAGTGTGCTGCATACAAATCTGCCCAAATATAGGAACAGCGTAAAGGTGATATTCTAGAAGGAAAATGAAGTGGCCTGAGCAGAAACCATCCTCCACAATTAAACCTCTAGGTTTAAAACTGCAATAGGAAGATGTGTGGAGAGACCTAGGAAACAAGGTATTGAGAAGATTCCAGAGAGTACAGAAGGTAATGGGAGGTACACAGTCTTCAGAAACACTAAGGATCAAATCCAATCTTTCTTGGAGAAGTTCTTGTTGACTGTCAATGCAATACTCTGAGGTCTTCTTTCTCTGGCTAAAGCTGAAAATCATCCAGAAGGCAAGAATCCCAAAAGGACAATGATCCAGGTCCTGGTGACCTATGTGGTTCTAACTGCTCCTCCCAGCTGGGATCCTACCTCATCTCAGAGACACTGAAGTGATGCTGCGGCTTCACTGCCAAATCCCCTTGCTGGGTGACCAGCTCCTTCTGTTTGAGAAGGTTCTTCAGTCTTTCCTCTAGGCTTTCTTTCTCCTGTTCATTAGAAGACAGGGTTCTCAGTGCAGTGTTGTAACTCAGGTGCACACACATACACTCATGAAAACACACATACACATACGCACAGATATGTATGCACACATACAAGCACAGTGTAATAAGGTAACATGTTTTATTTCCCTGTTAATGCTAATGTAAGGAGCAATCATCAGGGACACTATTGAGAAGAACATTGACTTTCCTTGGTTAGAGAAGAACACAGTGAGTATCACAGATTGGCAGCTCAGTCATTGCAGTAAACCTAATGCATAGACAGTAGATTTTTCGGGTACTGATATATTAGACAACCCTCTTAATGATGTTCCCCAGGCTACACAGTGTACAAATGTTCCCAAGCACAGGACCACTGCACGGTGGTGGACAAGCACACTGTTCTTGATCACTGCTTCCCAAAGGGAGCTTCTTCCTCCAGAAGGAGCTCTCTTTGCCACAGGCTGCCTCACTTCAGATCCAAAGATTCTCCTGAAAAATAATTGTGTCAGGGATTTTTTGAGTAAAAGAAAAAGTGACTAAGTCAAGGTCAAAAGATTAGATATATTGTTTCATGCTGGACAGCTGAACAATATTCCACATTGCGCTTTTTGAATCTTCTAATGATGGACATTTGGATAGTTTCAACTTAGAGGCTACTCTGAGGCATGCTGCTAAAACCCTGAAGTCCACTAGCTCTCTGTGCTCACCTACTTCATGTTCTGGAATAACTGGAACACCTGCGGTTTGAAGAGTTCAGTTTTCCGGAGACTTGTGTGTGGCTTCTCACTGATTGTATCATTTTACACGACCAGCAATGCCTGAGGGTCTTCATTTCTCCCAACTCTCCAAGAGGCTGATTTTAACTCAGAATGGACAACTTTGAAGAACAGCAGTTACTGAGTGCTGCAGACACAGCACATAGTGACTGCTTAAGACCATCATAGCTAAGTGGGGTGCACTGCGAGAGTTCCATTCACTCGCCACAGCAGGGCTATGTGACTTCTGCTGCACTTAGATGCAGCCAGAAGCATATTGCCAGTCAATCACTCAAAAAATAAATTGCAGGCCATGTTCCAAAGCCAAGGATAACTGAGCTAAGGTTAGGCAAAGGTAGAAAGAAAATGGTAACAGGCAATGGGGATGAGGAAAAAACAGGGTACAGAGAAGACACAGCAAACCAAGTGACCATTGAGTGTGTGTGCAGTCACCATTCTTCCAAGCAGAAAAAAGACACATTCCTTTTGCCAGCTTGTCCTGCCTCTCAGAAACCTTCTCATCGGCTTCCTCAGTGAGCTTCTTTACCTCCTCCCAGGCTTCTTGAAGTGCAGTCTGCTCCTCCTGCTGCTTCCGGTTCTCAAGTCTTAACACATGTGCATTGCTTTTCAGCTCAGTCAATACCCTTAGTCAAGGTGACTAACCACTGTACAAAAATGGAGATCCCCATCCTTCCTCCATTTATACTCCCTACTTCCAAATACCACCAAGCCCTGACAAGTCCCAAGCCCCCAGACAGCCCGACTGGAGCTCACAGGAGCCAAGACAGCATCACCCAGAGGCAGGCAAATCCAAAGAATAATGACATTCCAGAAAGGTTAAAAATTATTTTGAAAACTCTGGCACCAAAAGCAATACTGTGCTGTGGTGATATATTGTATATTTAATGAAAATAGTCTGGAATATCAAAGGACAAAATACCCCACAGCCAAGCCATGAAGGTCAGGGAGTGGTGACCTGTGCTTTTAATCCCGTCACCTGGGAGATAGGGATCTGTTTGGAGCTCTGTGATTTCAAGGCTTAACAGACAGGCAGTAGAAGCACACACTTTAATCCTCCCTCTAGGAGAGTTGAATCAATATGTAATATAGACAGGCAAGGAAAAAATATAAGGCACAAGACAGAAGTTCAGCAGTCTGCCTGCATGACCAGTCAGTCTAAGGACCCCTGTAGATAGGAAATACTCCATTCCGTGTTGAAGTCATTAGGTGAGAATTGGCTGTGGTTTGTTTCATTTCTCTCTGATATTCCAGCTTTTCCCCAATATCTGACTCCGAGATTTTATTATAATACAAAATTGAATTTGTCCAATATTGTGACCTTGAGAAGTGGATGCAACGTCAACATGTGCTTAACGTTTCAAAGTATTGGGAAACCATCAGCAGGGAGAGAGCAAAAACTCCACGAAGAAGGGCTGAGGTCCCAAATAGAATATATTCTGTCTAAGGGTCCCATAGAAAGCAGCTCTGTGACACCCCTGCCAGAGCCCCAGAGGCACTAGGCTGCTTGAACCCCCTTCATGGTGCAAACCATTGTTCTACTTAGGGGATCCTGAAGCTGGAAAGACATAGCTGAGAGGGACTCAGTGTCTTTTAACACTTAGCAAGAGTGAGCTCAAGAGGCACAAGCCCAAGGGTCACAATGCAGGCTGCTTGCTAAGAGGCAGACAGGCTAGAACCAAGCCCTCGCTTTGGGACAAAAATACAGAGAGCAGAATCAGTCCCTCCAGGACAAAATAAGATATTTACCTATAGGATAACTTCTCATCAATCAGCCACTTGCATTTATTCAAGGCATCTCTGATCTTCATGGGAAATTTCTGCAGGTCTGACATCATCTGCTCATGCTTCTTTTTCAGTATCTGAAGAGATTTCAGCCTGTGCTAAGGCATGGCTGCAAGAGAAAAGAACCCCATGAACACAGTACTCAAGAATCATATGAAATTAGGCTGTGTCCTAGACTACTCCAGACAACTGGATGCCACAGTCTGGCACCTTTATACTGCGACCTCTTGATGCTCATTAAACTTCCTTTACTCATACACTATGGTACCTGACAACAGACTGTGATTCAGACCACAGGCTCTGCTGTTTATTTAGAAGAAGCAGAATAGCCTATGGCCCCATCTCACAACTGCCCAGGTTTCAAGTCCTGCCTCTCTGATTCAATCAAAAAAAATTAGTTTAGAAATAAGGCACCATGGAGGAAAGCCTCCTATTCTTTAGAAAAGTATGGATTTAAACCATTTAAACCATTGAGGTCACAATGGTCAGCAGAAAACTGCACATGACTACCTGTTATTCAAACTCTTGTCTGTATAATTGGCCAGGATTTCCCATTGCTCAGTTTGCTCATATGTCATATGTTGTAGCTCAATGGTGAATCTCTCCAAATTTGTCATCTGCTGCTCCTGTTCATGGAAGGTGAAGAATTGGTATGGTGCCTCCCCAGTAGTCCCTGCAGGTAAATAAAGAAAAGTGAACTTGTATACTTGAATGCCATAGGGCCAGAAGAGTCCAGGCTGAGTCCCAAGAAGAAGCCATGGGAAGAGAAAATGTAAGGGACCCAGTAAAGGCCCCAAAGAGCAGGGCAACTATCCTCAAAATGGTGTTCATCAGCTCTGTAGTGACCACCTCAGCCTCTATGGATAGGCATGTGCCCCACTGCCTAATGCAGTCTCCCGGCCTTGGAATGCATATGCTAGCCCGACCATGTACATTTGGAAGACAATGTAACTTCAAATCTGCTGTGATACAGGTAGATCTTGTTGTCCCTTGAGCTTAGCAGTACCAAGTCCTTATCACATGAGTCCAGGACTAAAATATCTGCATGTCTCAGACATTGTTGCATGGCCAAGGAAGTTTTTGTCCCTTGCTATTAGTATCAAAGTCCAATGGAAACTAAAGGAATCCACTAGGATAAAGTGTAGAAAAACCCTACCATGAGGAGACCAAATAGACAAACTTTTGCTTCTGCTGACCTTCCTTTCCACTCAGAATGAGATTAGAAATGTTCCATAAAGCCACTACAGGCTTAATAATTAATGGCTCTCTCAAACTAACCAGCAGAAACCATGTACTCCAGGCCTGTTCTTAGGAAACCCAGAGAAGCAGGATAAACCTATTACTTCTCAGAAGCTCTCAGATACAGGGCCCTACTACTGGAAGCCCCAGCTCAAGCTCCACTTTCTTCAAGAAGCTCCCAATGCCATGTCTAGGGCTCCCTGTGCCTTCCCCAGATCACTTATTTTTTCTATATATACAATGAAACCAAGGACCATTTTCCTTCTGTCTTTCTCTGGTTTCCCCATGTTCTTCATTCTCTCTCCCAAGTAGCCTGCTCAGTCTAACCAACATGTCTATAAGCACTGAGAGAATATCCCAAAGTCAATTGGTATTCTCACAACATTGGTGACATCACAGGGATTACCAAGTACTCTCCAGAATACAAGAGAATCTGATGAAAAGAGACTAGTGGGTTCACCAGCATCAGCCATCACCTACCTACCTACTAAACAGATCTCCAATTTACTCAAAGCCATACTCCTCTTTCAAGGAGCCTTCCCATAAACACAAGGGAAGGCCTTCAGAACTTCCCTCTCAACTAAGCCAGAGTGTATTCTGCTTCCTTAGAACACAGCCAACTGCTTCAGATGTGGAAAGCTGAAGATTAACGTCCAAACACTTCCCAAGAAATGATTCATCCCTTCTTGAGATTTCTAAGCAAGAACATGAAAATAAATGTTTCTAGGGTATTAATCAAGATGGCGGGAAGGAAATATCAGTCCTCTGAAGGCGATCCTCCATAATGATGTTACAAATCTTGGTAGTGTAGGAGAAGGTTGGTTGATGTCCTCTCAGAATAAAGATAAGTCCCATAGTTAATGAACATTACCCTAAAAATTCAGCAGAATAAATTCCAGCCTTTGTAAGTTAGTAAATGTGCGATCAACTAGAGACAGGTCAGGCTGCAGATACTAAGAAGTCAGGCTTCCCAGGTGAGCCCTCAGACAACATAGCACACTCCCATGAGGAGCAACAGTCGATCCCTGCACACAAGTTGGAGGAAAGATGAATGGCTAGTGAAAGGCCACACACAGATATGCAAAAGCATTTTCAGAAAATTCAACATATCATGTTTATGGGGACAGTTTTACTGAGTCGCTGCTATGATGTGTTACATCATAGAGCTACACAAAAGCCAAATTCCTTGATCTGGAGCCACCTGTGACAATGTACATGCCCTTTGGAAATGGGACATAGCCAGTTTAAAATACAGTATTTTCAAAAGCATAAGAAGGGCAGGCAAAAGGCACAAAGGGAGAGAGAATTGGGGTTCTTTGCCCTAGACCTTCCCAGAGCCCTACTTGACACTTTTGAATTTAGTGACAGTCCTCAAATGGAGAGCTAGTATCATGTTCCATCTACACTAAAAATTCTCCAGAAGTCTTGACTGTAGGCTCATAAGAGTACCTGATAGACCCCAGAACAAATGAATGACGTGGGGTAAACTATGTCAATTCAGATGAAATATCACATTAACAACCAGGTTAGACAGAGTTAGCTGTCTCAGTAATACTCAAGTCTAGAAGTCAAAGGACAGCACCTGCCCTACACATTGTCTTATTTTAGTCAAACATGACACACTCAAGGATGCTCAGGAACCTGACTGATAGAGGATACTTTGCCCCAGCAGGTTCTGAAAGCCCAGACTTGAGTCTCCCCAATTCTGGATGCCAGTGTTTCACTTTCTCTATATAAGATATATGTCTCAGAAATTACCTGGTTTCCTCTGTCTCTCTGCACGAGGCGACCCAGGAAACAAACTCTTAAGTCTTATTCACAGCAACAGAGGATGAACCTTGGCTCCAGACCCCTCAGCCATGTGCTTGCAGAGCCCTTGAGATGATTACTACTGTCACAAGCACTCATATAGCGTAGTGTACTGATACCCAAAGCACTTGCTTGATGCTTCAGACTTTCAAGTTAATAGAGAAGCCATGGAGGCGGTAGAACACAGTCACCAGATCCCCAAAGCCATCCTCAATGACAGCCCAGGGCACCCAGAACTGGCAGGAAGGGGCAGTCTCTGTCCAGGTCCACTGCCTCTAATAGCTCTCAGGCAGATTTGGAGACCTGTGGGCCACACAAAGCTGAGAAGGCAGAAATCTAAGAGGTCACAGGTAGACAGCAACTCCTCTTGCCTAGGCCCTGCTAGTTGCTGTGATGTGAAGTAAGAGAACCAGGACACTCTCCTTACCCTATTCTTACTGACACACAACCTAAATGATTCCAGTTGGGGCAAAGTGAAGAGCTGGTACTGAAATCTCATTCATTCTTCTGTGCCTCTTTCCCACTCAAAGGAGAGAGTCTCCAGCACAAAGGATGCTGACTTATCAATTCCTGACTCTGTTAAACAATTATGAATCCTAGAACTGAGTCAGACCTTTAGGAACCTATTGCTTCCCAGATGCTCCCATTTCTGAGCCCTAGCCCTGGAAGTCTCAAGGACTTCACATCTAGAAAGCTCTCCAGTCCTTTCCCTGAACTCACTGAATCTTCCCCAAGACCATTTATTTCTCCATGTTTTCCAGGGCGACCAAGGGCCAGCTTCCTTCTTCCTCACTCTGGTCTCTATGTTCTCCATTTTCTCTCCTACACAGACACACCAGCCTTGACAGCATGTCTAGCAGTGAACCTTATAGGCACTGACTGAATGGATGTCCTAGGGCACTTGCTGTTACTACAACACTAGTGACAACACAGGGTGTTCTAAGAGCTGTGGTTTCTAGGATAAAATAGAACTTCCAGAGGACAGAATGGTGATGTCATAGGAATCAGCCTTTGCCTCTCTGCTAATTAGTCTGCCATGAACTGACCAGAAGCTGAGGTTTCCTTTCCAGGAGTCTCCCCTATGACTCATGGGAAGCAATTCCACCCTCCCTACATCCAAAACCAGAGATTCCTCTCTGCTTTAGGAGAATATTTTCACTACTTCTAACACCCATGGGGATTTGAACTCTCACTTTATAAGCACTGCCCAAGAATGGCCCCTGATTCTTTAGCATTCATACCCAATTATCTGATAAATAACCATGCCCAGAAATTAGGTCAGGATGCTATGGAATGTGAGGGTTCAGTCTTCTGAAATGACCAAGCAGTTCAGGAATGCTAAGGTTAAAGGTAGGTGGCCATTGGGAAATTGTAAGGGAGCTAAGACTCTTATGAAACCTAGACTGTTCTAGAACATTTTCTATTCCTACCTGGTGCATCAGTCAGGGCTCTCTAGAGTAACAGAAGTTATAAAATAATTCAGTCTCTCTACATATTGAAAGGTGATTTGATAGAATGTTTTCAGGCTGTACTCTAGCTAGTCCAACAAAAGCTGGCTATGAATGGAAACTCCAAGAGCCCAATAGTTGCTCAGTCCACTAGACTGGATGGCTCAGCTGCCTGCAGCATAAGGTGGAATCTTAAAGAAGTATATGCCCTAATGCCAGTCAAGGAATGGATGTACTAACAAGGTAAGTGCAAGCAGATAAAGAGTAAAAGCTTCATTTTTCTATGTCCTTATATAGACTTCCAGTAGAAAGACTGGTTCATATTACATCTAGATAATCTGAATTAGAAGTCTGATTCTTTTCACAAAAATCCAGACTAAAGGAGTTCTTCCTACTACAAATTAAACATAAATGGCCCACAGGTGTGCCCTCTATTTTTAGGTTTTAGTTAATCCCAGATGTAGTCACGTGGACACCAAGATTAGCCATCAGATGCTTAATCACATCTTGTAATATTCTTGAGCAAATGTCCCCATCAGAGATTGAGAGAAGGAGTGGCAATAGCCAATAGGTACCTATGAATCAGCTGTCGCTCTCATGGTCATGATGACTTTTAGTGGCCTCTTTATGGGCATGGATGGCTGAAGTAGGATGAAATACCAGTGTTTGCTTTCTTTAGTTAGAGGGGAGCAGATATAAACACTGTAACTTAAGAATCTTGTCTTGGGGCTGAAGAAATGACTCAGAGGTTGGACTCACTGGCTGCTCAGAGTTCAATTCCCAGCAACCTCCTGGTGGCTCACAACCATCTATAATGAGATCTGGTGCCCTCTTCTGGCATACATATAGGCAGAACCCTGTATTCATAATAAACACTATACATAAATAAGTAAATGCATCTTTTTATAAAAAATAGCCTTTCTCTTTAATTAAAGATTTGAAATTCAAATAATTATGTTATGTCTAGTAGTAACTTTTCTGGAAATGGTCCATAGGCAGAAAATGTGTGCTTTTTATAGAAAAAGAAAGACTTAAAAAGTAAGCACACTGGATCTGTTGGAAAGAGTGGGAACATGTGAATTTTGACTCAGACTCCTCCAGACCACATATAGCTTACTCCATGCATCCTGTGATGGGAAAAGGATCCTTCCTAAACCAAGGGGACCTGGGATGACTTCTGTGTAGTCTTCATTGTAATCAACAGCTAGAAGCCTCCTATGGATCTCAAAGCAAAAAGGATTTATTAGGATTTGAATTTTCTCTGAGGGTCAGAGAGGGTTAAGGCAACATCACCAGGAAACAAATCACACTCCAGAGCCAAATCATACTCCAGAGATGTTACCACCAACACTACCATGATGAGCATGGGCACTGCAGTGTCACCAAGAATACTGACATTAAACAATGTGCCTGATGCTACTTCCTAAACATGCAACATCTATTGATCTGAAAATAAAATGTAGATTTACTCAATTCTCAAGCAGATTGGACTCCTGCATTGCTTTAGAACATAAGCTCTGGCATGCAGTTGACTCATTTAGGTTTGAATTTGGGACCTAGCCTCTGTAGTAAGGGGTGGGCCTCTGATGTGATCTCCTCTACCAAAATGCAGCAAAAATGGTCAAGGTGCTGGCAACCAACAGCCACTCTCCGTGTCCACCCTTCAGGGGATTTGAGAAGTAAAAAAATTACCATCTTTTCCTTTGTGGCTTGGGCTTATTCTTGCTTATTATTTTAAACATATTTTCAGACAGAAATCCTTTTCAATAATTCTTCCTATTGAAATTTCAGTTTGGATATAAAATTCTATTACATGGAGGGTCAATTTTCTACACAGTAAGCTGAGGTTGATGTTTTCTACTTTATGGCTTGCTGGGATGGGCAGTCTTTGCTGTCAGCTGGATACATTGTTGTAAAATTAACTCCAACAGACTGGCTTGCAGACATGTTTCTTTGATATTTTCTTGATTGCTACTTGATGTAGGAGGGTAAAACAGCCTCTTTATTAGCAAATGGCAACAAAGCACATTCACAGCAGGCAGAAAGACTTCTCACATGTGAGCCTAGGCCATAGAGGAAAGTCACCTGAGCAGAACAGTGAGCAGCATTCATTCCTCTGTGCTTTCAAGTTGGTGCCTTGGGATCTTGCCTTTGCTTCCCTGATGATGGGCTGTAACCTGTGAGGTGAATAAACCCTTTACTTCCCCAGATTGGCTTTTTTGAGTTTTTAATCTCAATAACAGAAATCTAACTAGAACACTTGCTATTTTCTCAGGACATGTGCTGACTGTCCATCCTTCTCTTGTTAGCCTGCAGCCTCTCTTATTACCAATTAGAAAGTTTCAGGACACTGAATTCTGTTGCAATAACTACTCTTATCAATCCCACTTGTTTATTTAAGTCTTTTAAAGTATTTTTAATTTTTTAGCTGATATGACTTCTCTTCATGCCTCCCTACTTTTCTCTTTTTAAAATTAAAAAAGATCTTTTGCTCATAACTGAACATTTTTAGTCATGTAAGTTCCACAAAAATGGACAATTTACTATATAAATATGCTCTAATTCAATATTCATTGCATTCTTATTAATTTAGCAAAACTGACCTTTTCTATTACCTATTTATCCACAAAACTAAAAACTTCCATTCATTTGAGAGTCTTTCAGAACATCAGCTTCAGAGGTCTTATATTTAGGATTGCTCTTGAGCACTTCCTAGCTGTACTTACAACAGTATGCTTTTAAAGCATCATGATCCAAAATGTCATATATTTTTAAGGCAATTGTGAGCAGAATTGTTTCCTCAATTTGTCAGTATGTTTGTCATTGGTATTCAGGGAGGCACTGACTTTTCTGTTTACTTTTCAGTATTCTACTTTTTAAATGTATTTCTCAGATTTAAAACACTTCTGACAAATTTTTAGTCTTAATTGTTTAGAATCATCTCATCTGCAATAAGGAAAACCTGACTTCTCCCTTTCCATTTGTTTCTCCTTTATCCCTTTCATTTCTTATTGCTCTGGCTAAGTGTTCAAGTAGTACTGAGCAGGTAGTGGAAAGAGTGGACATCCTTGTCTTGTTCTTAATTTTGTAGAATTGCTTTGAGATGTTTTTTCCATTTATCATAATGTTGCTGTTAGCTTGTTGTACAGTAACTAGTATGTTAAAATTTGTCCACTATATCTCTAGATTCCCCAGGATTTTTATCAAGAATGTTAAATTTGTGCAAAGGCACTTTTTTCTAGAAAGATGTTCATGTGGTTTCTGTCTTTTATTCATTTTGTGTAGGAATGTATTTATTGATTTATGTACGCTAGGTTATCCTTGCTTGTCTGAGGTTAAAACAACTTGAACATGATGGATTATTTTTTTGATATGATCCTGAACTTGGTTTGCAAGTATTTTAGTGAGAATGTCTGTGTATATATTCATCAGGATAAAAAATGGCTTATAATCTGTCTCCTTATCTATTTTCCTTCTCTTAACAACAGTATATCACTGGCTTAAAAGAATTTGAGTGAGACCCTTCTTTTACTATTTTATGGAACAGTCTGAGGTATTGCAGAGACTCTTAATCTCAGGGTCATGGGTTCATGTCCCACATTGGGTGTCAGATACTGCAGAATTATTCACTTGCAATATATCACAGAATGGATTAATATTTATTAAGGGGTTATATAGACACTCACTGATACAAGTTGAATCTTAAGACAATTCTTGGAGAGTGGAACTGCCCCACGCAGGATGGTCCTATCCGTCTCCCCAAGAACACAGGAACAAAACAGGAAGGTCAGCATGCCCCAGGTCCTCAATGAAGTCTGGCCATGCCCCATTCAGGGTCCTGATACTCCAAAGCTACATCTCTAAGCCTCCCTAAATAATGCCTGAATCTCACTACACTGGGGAGTGTTCATTGTTCTTTAAATGTCTAGTCAAATTCTACACTGAATCTGTCTGGCTCTGGGCTTCTTTTATTTTTGTAACTAAGTTTTTTTTGTTGTTGTTGTTTTGGTTTTTTAGACCAACCACAGTTTCCTTCCCCCACCTTCTTCCTACCCCGCCATTCACTCCTCAAAAAGGCAAAAGCCTCCCAAGGGAGTCAACAAAAAGTGGCATAATGAGTTGAGGCAGGACTAAGCTCCCCCCCCCCCACATCAGTGCTGAAGGAGGCATCCCACCATAGGGTATATGTTTGTAAAAGCCAGCTCATTCTCCAGGGATAATTCCTGGTCCCACTGCTAGGAGCCCCATAAACTGTCCAAGCTACACAACTATTACCCACTTACAGAGGGCCTAGCTAGGTTGGTCCCATATAGGCTCCCTAGCTGTTGGGCTAGAGTTCGCAAGCTCCTAAAAGGTCTGTTCTTCCAGGCGCTATGGGCTGTGCCTGTTCTTTCAATTGGTATTGGTGGTACTTGTGCCTTTAGGGAATGCTAATACTTCAGGGGATGTTTGGCTAATGGGAGGATGATGGGTTTGGTGGGTCTTGTAGGTGGTGGAGCAGGTGGAGTGGCCTGCCCCCAGGACTCTTACCTGATGGTAGCCTGCTGGAGCTGCTGCTAGGGCTTCTTTTTTTTTTTTTTTTTTTTTTTTTTAAGAAAAATGGGAGACAGGGGGACAGGACCAGAAATATATTTTTTGCAGTGCAGCATCATAACTCTTTCTGCTTGCATCACACACACACAAACAAGAGTGTGAATCTGTTTTGTGTTGTAGGCACATGCCTAGATAGCCCACTTTTGTTGACTGCTTTTATTAAATTTGACAATTTCACATGTTATAATGCATTCTGATTATTCTTATCCCTCCACTCTGTCAACATCCTCCATCCATAATCCCTTCCCCACATCATGTCATTTTATTTTGTAAGCCACTGAGTTTAACCAGGGCCATCTGTGTCAGCACAAGTTTGGAGGTATCCACTGGAGCCTGGTAGCCTTGATAGGAAAAAGAAAATTGGTGATCTCCCCCAATCTGTTAGTTCAGCAGGAAAATTGGGGCCAGAAAGTTACTCCTCTCCATGGCTGGTAGACAGAGCCAGTCTGGTTGAGCTCCAGCAGAGTAACTGCTGTAAATTCCTGACTACAATAGTGCATGGCATTCCATAGCCCTTCTCCAAGTCCTCTGGCTCCTGTGTTCCCTGAGCCTTGGAGGAACAGGTATAAATGTCATGCTTAGGGCTAGCTCATTGTTTTGTCAATAATTTCTTCCACCTGACACTTGTCCTTTCTAGCACCTTCTGCAAGTCCTGCCTTAAACCTGCATTAAACCAGTCATCTCCACTTCACACATTCCAATTTAGAAAGCCATTCCTGTTACAGCCCTTAAAAACCAAATCTTTCCTGTTTCATAGTCTGCCTCTGAAGTCTCAGTCCCTTTCAGTTTCTCTGGCTGCTCCTTGAGGATGTCATCTGATTGCTCAATCTGACTGCTCAAGCAGTTGTCTAGGTATTGTCCCCCTTGCCAATACCTCCATACAAAACTTGAGCAAAGGCTCACCCAGAAATGAAATCACAGCAGACCAGAGAATGGTTAAGAGGGTAAGAGTAACATGTTTGATTCGGGGAGTGCCTTTGCTGATACTTCAGAACTACTTGAGTAGGAATCTCTTCTCACTAAGCTGCAAGTGCATTACTGCAAAAGCTTTGCATTTAAAATAATAGTACATGGGTTAGAATCATCACTGTTAGCTTCCTGGTAATGGTTCTTAGTAGTTAATTATCAGAACATTAAACCTCTGCCCAGATGGTTTTTTGAACAGGAACCTAGAAACCCAAAACTCAGCTATTCTTGAAGCATCCATCTTTTATTTCTAGCCAAGATTCTGGCCTTGAATGCTCTCCTGGGGTCATAAGCCAGATCAAGGGTTGCTGAGAAATGGATGAAGAAAAGTGGTGAGACAGATATGTCAAGGATATTCATGGAGTAGGGACTGGGGAAGGAGTGGTGGTGGTTATGGAAGCCCTTGTCCACAGCTTCCAGGGAAACCAGGATGTCCACCCCCAGAACAACATTCTTGTCAATATGAATGATAGCCACAGAGGTGAGCACCACTGAGCTCTCTGCATACCACAGGAATGTGCCAATGAACAAATAGCTATGTTTCACTTCAACAATACCAGAGTACCAGTGTGCACAGGATGAAGCACACCAACAGACCAGGCTTAGGAGCATCAACTCTATTGCAGCTTTTATGTCAGACATGTCCAACACACCACTCTTCTCTAATGGCTGTGTAAAAGCAAATCTAACATCAGGAATTAGCATATATGGAGAACTTCCAGGTAGAAATCAGTGATCCCATACAGGACTCCCATGAGCAGCAGAGGCATGAGGAAAACATTTCTCAAGCTGTGGTCCAGTTTGGGCAGGCACTCCCAACCCCATCCTGGTAGATGAGATCTTGTGTGTCTTTCACTTCAGCACAGTTGTCTTCTCCCGGGTAGAGATGAACTATCTTTAGTTTCTCACCCCCATTCTGCAGGCCCCCAGGAAAGGTGAGGGTGGTGGAAAATCATCATGTAGAAGCTGGAGATCTCTGGCCTGTGGCATTGTGGTTCCTATTTGCTGGGATCACTTTTCTAATGCTAAGACTGCAGAGTGGAATTAGGCATCACTGAATTTGATGGTAGACTTCACTTTAGTGCCTGCTTGGTCAGGCCACTGATGGCACTATGCTCTGAAGCCTCTGTGCCTCTCATGTCATTGCTGTGAAGAGACAACATGACCATGGCAACTCTTATAAGAAAACATTTAATTGAGGGCACTCCCTTACAACTTCAGAGATTCAGTCAATTATTGTAATGGCAGGGAGCACTGCAGTGAACAGGCTAGAGCTGAGACAACAGGAAATCAATTGTCACACTGAGGGAAGCTTAGGAATAAGGCCTCAAAGCCTGCCTGCCTGCCCCACAGGGACACACTTCCTCCAACAAGACCGTATCTGCTCCAATAAAGATACACCTCCTAATAGTTGATACTCCCTAGGAGATTATGAGATTTTGGGGGCCAATAACATTCAAACTACCACAGGTACCTAGTCTTACTTGGCTGTGCACAGATCTCCCAAAACTGAAAATTTAAAGTGTAAAACTGGTTATGTGTTAACCATGACCCTTTTACTTTCTGCCAGTAAAAGTGAAGTGTGGAGGGCTGGCTGCCAGAGAAAAGAGGGAACAGAAGCCAAGTAGAGCCCAAAGCAAAACCATTTATGCTTTTTAAAAAACCAAATGTTTTAGCTAAAGCAGATCTCTCCTCCCTAGTCTCCTTTACCCATCCAAATGTTATAACCCTTTCCCACAGTTCTGAAAGCAGCCATAGAGAACTGGAATTATACTGCTACTATTTGCACTTTCTTCATATAGGCAAAATAAAGTGGTGCTTTAAAATTCAGTACTATTTCATCTCTATTTATTCAACAAAGTTGCATACCACTATCTGGTCATCTTGAGTTCTTTTTTTTTTAAAAAAAAAAAAAAATTATTTATTATGTACAGTGTTCTGCTTGCACACCAGAAGAGGGCACCAGATCTCACTAGAGATGGTTGTGAGCCATATGGTTGCTAGGACCTCTAAAAGAACAGCCAGTGACTGCCCTTAACCAATGAGCCATCTCTCCAGCCCCCAGTCTTTTTCACTACTATAAAGAATGCTCCAGGAATAAAGGTGCTTGCTGGCATTTACAGGTGCACATTTTTCTTCTATAACTCCAAGAGTTGGCCAAAGTGGTACAACACAGGCTCAGCACTACTAAAGCTACATGACTGATCTCCCAAATACAGACCCACCCAAATAAATACTACCTGGTTTCCTACACTCTGTTCAGGGAATTGCCAGATCTTCATCTTTTTTACTGTAAAAGTTACACAAGTAATTTTGATACTGTAGACTGAATTATCCAGAATGACCATTTTTGTTTGCCTGTTAGTCATTAGGCAGGAGGGGGGGGGCAGTTTGCTAGTTCATGTAGATAAAAAACATGATTTTGAAGAGCCCAATAAACCTTGAGAAATATTGATGGCCATTTCGAAGTTTAAATTGTAGGTATGAGCTGGGCAATGTGACATACGCCTTTAATCCCAGGCAGAGGCAGGTGGATGTCTGTGAGTTTTGAGGCCAGCCTGATCTACAGAGTGAGTTCCACAACAGTCAGAGCTGTAACACAGAGAAACCCTTTCTAGAAGAAGAAGAAAAAAATGAACTGTAGGTATGATAGTTGTCTTAGGAAACATAGCCTTGATAAATCATCATTCAATAAATTTATTTCTTAGGCTGTCTCTTGTTTTGGACATTCTGCAACTTTTCCAGAAATAATACTAACAATGACACAGAGAAAGGGTACAATTCTCACAGAGGTCTCTTTTGATATACTTCCTAAAAATCACGTCTTAACAATTCAGAAGCTTCTAAAGTCAAGACATAAACTAATAGTCCACAACTTGGCTCTTCACCGATGCTACCTACTGGGATCCATACCCTTGAGTTAACCTCCTCCCACACTCTACCTACTAGACTGTGTGACAAAGAGAATATGTGCTACTACCTTAGAGGTCTGCTTACAAAACTCATGGCAAATTCTATTTGCTTCTGATCTTCTCTTTCACCATCTTACTTCCTCTCCAGGAAGGAGACCAGCTGCTATGTCTGAGGGACCCTAAGAAGAAGCCAACATGGTCAGATACTAAAGTCACCAATTAGGAGTCACTAGAGTGAGCTTAACATTGAGCATGGTGGTACATGACTATGACTCCAACACTTGGGAGGTAGAGGTAGAAGGAGGAGCTCAGGGTTGTCCTCTGAAGAGATGGAGTCCAGCCTATAGGCCACAAAACACCTTGCCTAAGATAGATAGATAGATAGATAGATAGATAGATAGATAGATAGATAGATAGATAGATAGATAGATAGATAGATCAAAGCCATGTAGTGAACAGATAACTGACCAACCAGCATGTATGAGGTCTGGGTTGATTTCATTTAACATTGAGGAAAAAAGAAAAAGTGTAACACCTAAAAGATATGTCTACCTAAATATATGCTGGCCAGTTCAAGAAATGGACACTGAAGAAGAAAACAACTGTGTATAGCAGGGACATGACCAACACAGTCACCACTTGCCTGTGCCTTTTTCCCTTGGTCCCTTTGGTCTTTACTTAGTGCTCATGTTCCTATCTGTCTTAAAGATCTTTTAGGCTTCTCTGAAGATGTCCTTGGCATAGCAGGAAAACAAATCATATGCAAGATCTGGTCTAAGATCTGCTTCTTTAAGAAGAAATGTGTTAAGTGTTTAATCCACTGCAGGAGCAATACTGTGTGTACATAAAACAAAAGCATACAATAAGCACATACCTCCAGTCTATTAATCCATACAAAAACAGACACTTTTCAAAGAAATTAAAAACTTTTCCCTGGCTTAAGGAAAACAAAGTAACTTATAAGGAAGAACTGAAGTGAATTAGCCATGCCAGACTCCAAGACCACACACACAAAGCCTTCAAAGTCCTTCCTAATCTAACACTATATTTTCAAACAAAACCAACTTCTGCTCTCAACCATTTTCAAAGTCACAGTTATCACTCCTATTCCCCAGACCATCAAGGAGTACAACTCACCAACACTCCAGGCCTGGATATGCCTAGCTTGGTTGCCTGTGTTAGAGGACAGAGAAAACACATTTGTCCTCCATGGCTTCATAGCCTCTCCTGTGCCATCTTTTGCACTGCACTGTAAACTGTCAGGTTCCCGGTATTTTCGCTACACTAAGAGTTCTGTGGGGATGGGGACTGAGTTCTATCAGGATCTGAAATGGTGCCGCCTCATAGCCAACATCCAGCATTTGTAACAAGAGGATTAACAGAAAACCACAGATACCTGAAGACAACTGGGATGGCACAGGATGGGCTGGGCATCTCAGTTATTCTGACTCCTAGCCTTCTAACTCTTCCTGCTACACAAAGGAGAAACTAGGTCACTATTATATAATGCTCCTCTAAGAAATACAGTCCTATGTGTACTTGTGGAGAGGGATTTAAAATTAGGACGCTGTTAATTCAGTGACAACCAGAATTTACAAATACAAATAAATATTAGGGCACTTTGCCAAGTTACTTATTAAATTATAGGAACCAACCTAGAATCATTTTGTTTCCAATTTAGTGAAATTGTAAAAATTTACAAAAGCCATGCCTGTAAACCCAGAACATGTGAGTCAAAGACAGGAAGATTTCAAGTTCAAAGGTAACCTGCACTGCTGAATTCTAGGTTAGCCTGAGATCAATAGCAAGACACTGTCTTAAAGAAACTTACATTATTAAAAATAAATCAGAACTCACAAAGAAGGGAACATACACACACACAAAAATAAAACAGTATACTGTTATTGTTCAGGTAGAAATTCCTCTGTATGTTTACATTATTTTCCTTTGTAGAACCAGGACAATTCAACACTGGCAACATGGTTTTACTTGTTTGTTGTCTACTCCAACAAACTTGTCCAAACACTGTCAAAAGAATAATGTATGGGGAACTGTGAGAGAGGCTCCCCCCAAAAAAGGGCAAGGAGGCCTTTTTACCTCAAGTGCATTTTGTTCCCTTTATTGTTCTTGGATATGACTTCCTGCCTCCTGTGACAAACATTTACATCCAACTTATAAAGGTTGTTTATTCTTGTTGGATGTCAGAACATAGTTATAAAACCCAATCTGGTTAGGGTGCCCTGAATCTGGATATAGCCTTCTGCCTTGCTTTCATGCTTTCCCAGATATAATCTATAGTGCCTATCATGCAACTGTGTTTAAATTAGTCTGTCCTGAGAAAGGTCTGGGAAAGGATTGTTCTGTTAATATTTAGTATGTGCTTACTTGTGTTTCTTTTCTGGTCATGTTTTTCTGGAACAACCCTCCTTGGATCACTGTTTTGCTTTTGTTTTTTGTTTTTTTGGGTTTTTTTTTTTTTGTTTTGTTTTTTTGGTTTTTTTTGTTACACTTGTGTTTAAAAAAAGTACACTGAGCCAGGCACAGCACACACCTTTAATCCCAGCTCTTGGGAGGCAGAGGTAGGCAGATCTCTGTGAGTTTGAGGCCAGCCTGGTCTACAAAGAGAGTTCTAGGGCAGCTAGAGCTACACAGAAAAACTCTGTCTCAAAAACAAACAAACAAAAAGTACACAAAAACTGAAGTAAGGTGTCTACAGCATTAGACTACAGTCTGCCCCATTCTTTCAGGTCCTTGGATCCCAGGTCCAGCAGACAAGATCAACAATACCTTTCATGCATAGTGTATTTAGTATAGCACTAACATCTGTTTTAGCTAATGATCTACTCTTGGACCTTTTGTTCATTTATCTTACAAAAATTCCACACTAACCATTCTGGTAGCTGAACTCTGTGCACATAACCGTGTTTGCAAAACAAATTTCTGGAAGTCCATTTTTGGAACAAGCCTGCATTTTTATGTCAGTTGATCTGTATGCAGATCTCTATCCTTTTGATAGCCAATATCACAAACACTGGAAGAAGCCAAAACATATAGTGGGGTGATGTAACCTATGAGAAAGCCATCTCCAAAGAGAAAAATGAGCCCAGGGTAAGGCATATGCAGTACCAGAAAGGACGCAACATCTGTTCAGAGTCATCCAAACTGGGTCACACCTGAAAGTATATCTATTATTTCAAACTTTAAAATACTTGTGGATTAGGCTAACTACTTCTCACTGGCCCTTGTAACCTGCTAACTTGGTCCTGCCTCACCAGCAACAACAATTGTAATAAATAAACACAGAACACTTTAGTCAATGCACATTCTCTCCTAAGCAGAGTGCTGCCTAGACCAGAATAAAGTTTTGAGCTTCACCATCCGTGGAGTCTTGGAATTTTCCTTTGTGCTGCTGAATGATGATCTCATCAAGCTTTAACAGAGGTAGGGCAGTTGAGGCAAGTCTGATGATTCGAGAGTGAAAATTATACTATTTTTACTAAAAAAAAAAAAAAACTGAGCTCATAAAAGAGTGTGACTCAAGGTGGAATTAGAAATAAATTCCAAAACAGCAGTTAGCTCACTACTAAGCCAAGCACATCATTCTACAAAGAAACCATGGTAAAGGGAACAGAGCTGTCTTGGGGTTTCTATCAATTCCTTTAAACTTAGATAAACTATTTTACTTAAAACTTTACCACTTGCAGTACATTTTCATTTATGATATTCCATAATCCCTTGAATGGTACTACTTTTGTATGTTAATTCTTTAATATTTATGCCACCACCAAAGATGTAGACATTTTTCTTCTCAGTTTCTAGATGATAAAAAGAAAACTCCCAGAAAATAAAGTGCTTTGCACCTGATTAACAATGATAATAAAACTTAAAGAGCCAATATAGGTCTTTATCCTGTTAAACATCAAAATGTCTTTTTGTTGTAAATTTGTTGTTGATTTTTTAAAAATATTTATTTTTATTTTTATGGGAATAGGTGTTTTGCCTACATGTATAACTGTGTAAGGATGTCAGATCTTGGATAGTTGTTAGCTGCCATGTGGATGCTGGGAATCGAACTCAGGTTCTCCGGAAGAACAGTCAGTGCTCTTAACTGCTGAGCCATCTCTCCAGCCCCTGTTGTTAATTTTTTGAGGTAAGGTCTTACTCTGTAGTCCAGTGGCCTTCAAGCATGCCATTTCTACCTGCTGTGCCTTAACTTCAGTGAGTCCTACTATCCTGTAACAGTCTTGCTCTGTTTAACCTGAAAGGAAACTAGAGATACTGCTTATAAATAGGCTTATTTACATTCTTGAGGAAAAAAATCAGAAATAACTACGAAATCGCATTTATTTGATCTGAGTAAAGTAAATATTGACACTGGGCCTTATGTTTAGTGTCACATTTCAACAATGACCATATGGAGAGCAGAAAGGTACAACAGGGAGTTAAGTAAACCCAAGAAGAAACTGCTCTGTTTCTTTTAAACACTGATGAGCATCTAACAAATGCTTAACACCAAGTCACTTCCAGAAAAGGCCAAGGACACCTGAATGGAGAGCCAGCACTAAGAACTTCAATGATTATAACTCAAACATGCATAAGGAGATTAAAGTTATTTTATTAAATCATGCACATCACGTGTGTTAGTGCAAATAGTTTAATCTGTACTCCAGAAATTCTATTGTACGTTTTATCTTTACAAAATAGATTTCAAACAATTATTTACTTTAAAAAAGGTAATTTTGAAGTTATGCATTTCAGAACAGTATTTGCAATAACTATATACAAGAGGTACTAGGTACCACTGGCATATTAGCATTCTGTGGTGGAGTGGCTTCCTGCAGCAGAGAATGGTAAAATGAACTATATGACAGTATTTTCTACAAGTCATTTGTGGCTAATTCCTCCATAAATCTAGCTGTTCTCCCGGCAACAATCTCGAATTGCTTTAAATACAACCTTCAAAGTAAAAACAATGACTTCCAAATAGTACAAGGCAAATTATATCCTAAACTCCTATCTCAGTATCTGGCTAGATCTGGGTATTCTCACAGAACATTCAAGCCAATTCACTGGCGTTCCCTCCCAGTCTTCACTGACTGGAAAAAAATTGAACTATGTGATACTTTAGGATACTGACATCACTATGGTGCTGCACAAAACCATAGCTAAACTTTAACCTCTGTGTTTTAAATGTATAAAGTCAAGCAGTGCTTAGGTGTGTTACTGTGCATGAAACACTATCAATCTTGGGAATAGTGCTACTAATTAACAGGCTGTCCCAATTAACAATAAAGAGAAATAACCATTTGTATTCCCAAGCAAGAAATCTTGGTAGGTAACATCAGCTCACTTTAAATGTGAATTAGCTCCACATCATAACCAAATAAAAGCTTATCTAAACAGATATAATTCTTCCTTCAATTAAACATGCTTGGAGGAACAGATGACAAAAAAAAAAAAAATCATGCTTTCTAAACTGCTGTATATGAGAAGGTAACTTGGCTTTTAAAAAAACATTTCTTAAATACATGAGGTTTAGTAAGTTACATTCCAATTCACTCAACAGTTTGGTTGATTGCACTGAAATTATGCAATTTTGTTTTTGCTCCCAGAAATATTTCAGTTTGCTCAAGAAAATACAAACTCTCATGGAAAGTTTTCCAAAGCTGATGTCCTTCTCATCTTCAAGTCACATTAAGGCTGAACAAACATGTATGTATTCCCCAAATTACCATTATAACAGATTATTTTCCAAATGTATTTTTCCTTAAAAAGAAAAAAAGAAAGAAAAACCCCACACAAATAATTGTCTAAGTCTTGTTCCCAATAGCTCAGTGGTTTTATAACAAGTAAAAATGGCGTAAATATGTAAAAAATATATATATGTGTGTGTATATATTCAAACTGACAGGCACTGAGCACACAGGGCCTCTCTTCCCATGTATGTATTGGTTGTTCGGTTTGAGTAGTTATCAAATCAGAAAAATGAATTGTGTGGCCATCAGAATTCAAAGTAAAATATCTATAAATTTATGGTATAAATAATTTGGCGCACTAAGAAGCCTACTTTAGGCCACCATAATATTCAGAATCTCAACATACTAATTTAAAAATTACATGAAAAACCGAATAAATTCACAACTTTATATCCTCTATATAGACAGATATATTTTTATATAAGTTAAAGCAATGACCCTACAGTTGTATTCTTGCACTTTGCTGTTTTAAGAGGTAAAAAGGAAGAATATGGTTCTGCTTTGTCCCCAGCATGAGTGTGATGCCAGCTTCTAGAGGGAGGATGGTGTACAGACTCAAGACACACTGTCACGGAGAAGCTCTGGCCAGACCTGGCACATACAGCACAATGGCTGTCACCGCAACCAGGGCCGCCAACATGGGCATCCAGGGCCAGGGTTTCTGTGTGGAAAGAAACCAAGAGTCAATATCACATTCTCCCCCTCTCTTTTCATATAGACTTAACCCCTTGGTGAACTGAATCCCACATACTTAAATGATCATTGGAAAACTCTCTGCTTGCATTATATTAGTGTAGAAAGAGAGGAAAATGAGAGAGAACAATACTAGCAGGACCATTATGAAGAAGCCTGAACACCCCAGGAAAGTTCTAGACAGATTTCAACTTTGTTACAGTTGAAACTTAGTAGTTACTTCTAAACACAATTCTGGACTATGCCTGCTGCATTTACTGTACCCCTACAGAACACTTCTGCTGAAAAGTTTGGTTTTTTGTGAAAACCAGGGTTCTTTCTCTGATAAGCATGCTCTATTATCAGTTAAAGGCAAAGTACAAATAGGCTTCCCAGTCAGCTTTCAGCGAGTTTATAAAATCCATTTATTTTGGTTGCTACCTTTATTCTTACTGGTATTCTGATAATATTCTTGAGAAATGCTCTTCATTTGCATATCAGAGCTTACTTATGTCATATAAGTAAATTTCCATTGGTCTTGAAATTGTGACCAATGGTTTATTACACTAATCTCACTTTCTTTCATCTTCAAAGCAAACAGGCAAAGGATTAAAGGAAGAAAAAAAAAGAAAAAGAAAAAAACTCTACACCATGGAAGGGAAGGATAAAAGGAAGGGCTACACAGCTGGCTGAAAATTTCAAATATGCAAACTCTTCATTTCTCATTAAAATCTGATGGAACACATAACTGGGATATGGGTGGTGATATTGCAGAAATTCACTGCTTACTCCAGTTTGCTAGAGATAAAGACTTAGTTAAAGAAAACATATTAACAACAGGTTAGCATGAAGTTAATTCATGGTTAGCATTACTACAAAAGAGACAAGACACAATGTTATATCATTAGCTGATTGTTCATTAATATGGCACAAATACACAGCCTACTAAATGAAGGGTTTGCGTCAGTTAACAAAATACCTGTGTGGTTTTGCCATGCAATCTATTACAAATATGGCACAAACAGGTGACAGGGACAAACAGACAAGGACTCAACAGTAGTGCTTGTACCTTTCTCTACCACAATGGACCGAAACACCAAAACAGGAAAGCCAGGAATAGGCCGATGAATACGGCTGGGACAGGTTGTAATATGGAGGGCTGAAGAAGGGAAGGGACATTAAAATCATTTTATGCTATGAAAAAAATCAGATAAGATGATTTAGACCCCAGGGGGTGATTGGAGAAGAAGGAAAAGCAGACTAAAGTAGAAGAAGTAACCATTCAGGTTTTGCACCAATTCAAACATCTTAAAGACATCTAACACAATGCAGAATGATGGGCTGGGATATGTATGCTAAGAAACTACTACTTTAAGAAGAACAGATGTAGGCAAGAGTCAATGTATTTGTCCCCAATATCCTAATGAAACATGACAAGTTCAGACAGAGCAGGATGATAGTTTATCAGGCAATGCTCTGTTTGACAATATATTATTTTTGTTTCACATCTCAAGTACACTAGCTGATGGCTATGTTTCCATGACAACTGATAGGAAATATTTTGTTCTTCCATTGAAGCCTATTTTCCTTCCAACTGAAATTCTTTCACTTTTCAAATGGTACTGCTTTAATACTTAGAAATGCATGTTTTGTGATAATGTAAACTTGATGAGGCAAGAAATGTGGCATAATGTATAATAGATAGGCAGCCAAAGCTTACAACTTTTCTTTATTGTAAACATATCTGATTTTTCAAGGGAAAGGAATTACTTGAAAATATAAGCCTATATTGTGAAAAAGGTAAGTTCATCCTGAAGGTAATAGTTTTATATAACAATAAATAGTAGCAGCACAGGAAGGGTCATTCCAATCATGCAAGATGTCTTTGTAGGTTAATGTAGCAGGAAATGGACTGAAATTCTATAATCAGGTATGAATTAGCACAAAAGAAGATATCAAACCATTATAACCTAATTTTGGATTTTTATATTCTAAGCATTTAAAAAAAATAAATGCAATCTGCTTTTGTTTAGTATAAAGCCTTTAACCCTTCACCTTCTAAAAGCCTCCTCCCTAGCCAGCAATCCTTTATTGTCTAAAATCTATAACTTTCATAAGCAAAGGACAGTTGGACACAACTCATGAGTGTTCTGTGAAAACTGCATAACTGGATAGCCATGCAACATCACTTGTGTGCATTTGTGCTACAAGTTAAGCAACCACAGGAAGCATGTGGCTCACATCCACTGCAGTGTCCAAGCTATGACAGAGTTGGGATAAGTCTCAGAGCACAATCATCCACACTGAACATCCATCAGTTAGGGCCCAGACAGGCAATGATCACCACAACAAGCAACATGACAATTATTTAGTCTTTAAAGACCTTTCTTCCCAAGTGAGAAACAAGTGTTATCAAACTAAATTTACAGTTGAATGTTTTTCCCATCTCTATGCCTGCTGGCTCCCATCTCTCTCTCTCCCTAACCCCCCTTCCTCCTTTCCCCTTTCTCTCTCTCCCTGTCCCTCACCCCCCACCGCCCACCCCCACTCAAGTGCACATTAGAAAACTCTATATTAATTTATCAAATACTGACAGATGCCAAATAAACAGAATGCTTTTAGGAATGTACACTATTAGCATAAAAGTAAAAACTATACTAAAGCTCTACTTTCTGAGATACCCTAAGGCTAAGGAGCAATGTGTATCACATCTTCTAGATGGCCTGGGGTGGCACAGGCTTCATTTTCCAGTAGGAAAGAAACAAAGAACAGATGGTGACTTAGCAACAACACTTCAGACTTATCTGGGAAAACCAGATAGTTGTAAAGTTTTTACTGACAGTTGTTTTCCAGCAGACAGGCCTCAAGCTTTTTTATGGATATAAGCTTTTAAATATTTTTTAATTGTTACTAAAATTCTTTTTACATACCCTCCAGTGTTCCCCCTCCCTCCTCCCCTTCTTTTGCTCCCCCTACCCACCTTCTCCACCCTCCATCCACTCCTCACAGGGGGTAAGGCCTCCCTTGAGTAGTAGACATGATAGACTAACATATCAAGTTGAGGCAGGACCCATCCCTTCCTCCCTCTATCAAGGTTGAGCGAGGCATCCCATCATAGGGAATGGGCTCTAAAAACCCACTTCATTTAACCAGGATATTTCCTGGTCTCTATGGGTATAAGTTAAAGGGGCAAATTCTTACTTAAAAAGAAAGAAATCCCCTGGCATAATAGTTCTATCACAGATATTCATATTAAAAGCTTACTTCTTCTGTACCTAGGCTGTTTGTTTTCCAAATTATAATGAAGTCTTCTGAAAAACATTCTCAAGCCTCCGACATCCCTCTTAATAGAAGCTAAGCTGAGTTGGTAAACACTTACATTATTTCCTTTCTCTCGAAGCAGCTTCAGGTTGTCTTTACACTGTTTGAGCTCATCTGTGATTGATTGCTTTTCCTGCTCAGTCATTTCAAACTTCAACTTCAGTTCTGAGAGTACAGTCTGTGTCTTTTCATACTAAAGGTAAAGAAAAAAGAGTGTGCAGGCTTGACTTAAAATGGGTATGAAGTTAGGGTTCTAGGCAGGTATATACCAGGCCCTGTTTAATAGCTTTGAACACCAAAGTCAAGCCTTTCTGTATCAAGGATAAGTATCTGGCACTCATAGTAAGAAATCTTTAATGTAATGATTTTCTTGCTCTGGTGTTAATATCAAAGAAAAGAACATACTATGTTGTCATCTGTTTATAATATAAAGGGTCATTTCTTCCATCAAGTGAAAAGAGGGAAAATTGAATTTTTTTCCTTTAAGCAAAAGACAAATAGGTAGAGACAAATCCTAATTACATGGCAGCATTAGGTCTAAAAGTATTTGCTGGTAATTAAAAGGAAGTCATGGTAACCAAATTATTCACTCTTGAAATAAAAAGCATTAACTTTCACTAAGTCCTCTATTCCTCAGCACTAGTGGATATCATCAGTGTGCTATGAGTGAGTTTTCTAGACAAATAAGACAGAGAAATGCACCTGACATACTCATCACAAAGACTGGAGCATTGTCATTTAAAGCCCAGCAGCACCAATTTAAAAGACTTAAAAATCTATTTCTGATAGAAAAGTTTCCATAAAGGAACCAGCCATTTTCTACTCTTGAAAACTATGTATGTGTGTATGTGTGCCTGTGTGTGTATAATAAACATATAGACATAATATGAATATCTATAAATAACATTAAGACTTTTATACAAACTATCCCTTGAACACAGGTCAAATCAATGTGGCTTGATCTCTTAATGGTCCCAAAAAGCTGGAATTGTAGACTGGTTCCATTTCTAGATATTGAAGCTTACTGAAGACTAGGTTCCCAAAGGGACACTGCTCTGCTGCTGGCGTGCCTCTGTCTCCAGTTCTGCTGCCCCATTCTGCCATCTATCTCTGAGTGTCTCACAAGGCAGACAGGAAGACAAGGATGGCATAGAAACCAAATATCCCATGAGAAGAGTCTATCAGAAAGGCTCCTCCTCTTGTCTCAGCATGGCTCAGGAGAATGAAAGGGTTATGATTCTCCTCTACCTATATCACAAATTTAACAAAGACACTTTTATAATAGTACTCTTGAAAAATGCAAACACCGGGGGCTGGAGAGATGGCTCAGCGGTTGAGAGCACGGTCTGCTCTTCCAGAGGACCCGAGTTTGATTCCCAGCACCCACATGGCAGCTGACAGCTGTCTGTGGTTCCAGTTCCAGGCAAGCACTAAGGCAAATAAATAAATAAAGTTTAAAAAAAAAAAAAAAGAAAGAAAGAAAAATGCAAACACCTTCGAGTGGAGAGAGCCTCATCAATACTAAGACAAGTACTAAGAAACATGAAAATGTGTAGAGACATTAAGAGAGAAGGGGAAAGGGAAGAGGTCAGAGGTTACCAGGAAGGGGAAGAAAGATATGAAAGAAATGTTTTATTATTTAAGAACATTCCCAGAACAGCCCTGGGAAATACACTAGAAAATGATCCAAAGACTAAAACTCACATGTTTTGTTTGAGACAACTTTTTTTCAGTTGATGTGAGGGTCTATGAACTTCTCCCAAAGGCAGAAGGCTACTGGGAGGCTGCCAAGGAAAAGTCAGTGATGCCAGACTAGCATTTATGCCTTAAAACACTCAGTTCTCAGAGGTCATGAAACAGTTCCCAACAGTGCTAATAATGGATAAGTCAAAAAATGCTTTGTCAACCAAGCTTTTCTTCTCCTTCCCTTTTCCACCAGACTGCCCTCTACAACAGACCCTTCATCATCTCTCCATTTCTGGGACTGTGAAGCACAAGCACAAGTGAGCAGTGCAGTCACAGGATACTGCTGCTGAGCTCAAGCATGGGAGTGCATGGGGAGGACTCTGGCCATGAAGGAAGACAGGGAAACCAAACACCAATCCTGAGTCAGTCTTTTCAGGGGAGACTCAGATGTCTAATGTTTTATGTATTCTCTAGTTGGTTTATTGGTTGGTCTCTTTGAGACAGAG
The DNA here is from genome assembly GCA_004025045.1 of Sigmodon hispidus. NCBI lineage: Eukaryota > Metazoa > Chordata > Mammalia > Rodentia > Cricetidae > Sigmodon > Sigmodon hispidus. The sequence goes on along the minus strand of PVIH01004675.1, from coordinate 67,680 downwards.
TCTATGTAACCCAGTTGGCATCAACTCCAGACCTATATCTGTCAGTTTTCTAAGTGTGCAGATTGCAAGAATATACCACACACTGCTTGATCTCTTGGATCATAGATACTATCACTGAATATTATAAAAGCAAATATAAAGATATACACAATTCTTTTCTCCTACTACTGAGACTTATTTCTCATACTTTTTCTTCAGTTATTTATATAAAAATTACCATAAAGCTTTAACCAGCATAACCAAGGTCACCTTTGCAGCCTTAGCTTTACACCTTGCTTGGATATCACCTCTGTTCCCTCTTGCTTTTTAACTTTGAAGTAACTAGTGACCTTGGTCTTAAAAGAGAAATAGCACGTAATATTACCAACACCTGTGGCTCTTCTTCACAAAAAATATTTATATCTGGAGTTGTTCATCTTATAATAGTTTAACCTCTTACAGTATTTAAGAACACATATCCAAAATTTTTGAGCACATTAAGCATAATTCCATGAGATAAAGAAGAGCAAAGGGAATGTTGAAAAGAAATAAATATGCATTACTAAAAGGTAATGATGTATTTGTATTACACAGAGATAAAAACCTTATTATAACTCTTTTACTTACAGAGTAGTAATCAATACGCTGACAGAAGGACAAACAGAGCAATTTCACATTACAAAGGAATATGATGACTATACATCATTTCACAGTGAAAAACAGTGAACAAGAAAATAGAAAAGAACATACTAACAAGCTCAGACATATTCTTAAATATGCTGCATTTAATGCAATCCAAAGACTAACAACACTTTAGATACTGTGACAACATGCCACTGCCATTTGTGGAAACAGTTAAAGCATTTAGCACTGATTATTCAGTGACCGAAAGCAGGCAAACAAATAATGCAACAAATGGCTAATGTATTCATAATAACATACAACAGAATCATCTTCCCACCACAAATTCTTCCCAAATATTGAAAGAATTATGGCACATGGACTGGAAGGGCACAAAGTGCTTACAGTATTAAATATTAGGATATTTACTTTGGCACAAAATTTGTGTTTCAACCAAATGAGGATGTTCCTAAAATACACATCCTTAACCAGGTAAAGCAGAACATTTCAAAATCAATGTGTCTACATGAATATTAAAACTGTTGCAGTTTTTTTCCTTCAGAAACAAGCACAGAGACAGAAGAACAATCATTTCCAAATTCAGGATACTCCAGGAAAAGTGCAAAGAGAAACTTGCATTAATCTTATTTTCTAAAAACAACTTTTAGAAAATTCATTTTTAAAGACAAAGAATTGTCTCCTATTTTCTTCTAATTCACAAAGAATTTGTCTGTAAGCAAGTCTATAGCTGGTACTTCCTAATGAGCAGACAGGATTTATAAACCTGCATCCTTAGCTACTAGGAGTCAGTGCAGGGAGGCCAGCATGGCAATCACAACTTTTACTGCCCAGTTGTCAGCTGTAAGATGTACCTATCCTGTTCAGGAAGACCTGGGGGTAAGTCCCTTCTAAAGTCAACCTCTTACCATCCTTAACACAATTATTTCCAAAGCTAATAAAATCAAAGTATAAGCAAAATCACATGGAAACTTAAGTGTGTATATTTGTGAAGACAAAAAGAAAGTAAAGGGCAAAAATATAGTTCCAGCATTTGCTGCCTGTGTATAGGTGAATTTTAATTAGCTTTTCTTGTTTGTTTTCTGACATGGATCTCATGCAGTTTAAGCTATTCTCAAACTCACTATGTAGCTGAGGCAGACCTGTTTCTCATGCTCCCCTTCCCAAGTGCTGAGATTGTAGGTGTGCATCACCTTGCCCATCTGTACATACATTTTATTTTGGTGTTTTGAGCTAGGGTTCATTGTGTAACTCAGAAAAGTCGTGAACTCATTGCACTTCTCCTGCCTCTGCCTCCCAGGTGCTGGAATGATAAGCATGAGCCACTACAGCAGGGTAAGTGACTTTTTAGCCACTTTCCCAAGAGTATGTAACTCCAACACTACAATGTTGTCCTGGTTTGTCGTTTGCCTTCTGAAAGAATGCTTCCTTTAATATGACACGCTCCTTGATAGTCAAACAGACCAAGCAATCTGCTACCAAGGGTCTCTCATGTCAGTCAACTGTTAAAGAAAAATTAAAAACTAGCTCTATGTCTGTTATGTTTGAAAGCAAACACTTGATAAATTATCTTGATATGGGCCATGACGGACAGCTAGCAATTACCAGGCTGAGTTGTTCCAAGTGTCAACTGTCAGGTAATACGCTTTCTGCTTTTCTTTATTTCTAAGTAGCATGGATATCTGATTTGCCTTTGGCTTTAAGTCCAACCATAATTGGGCTGAGCATGTCTTTTCGCTTTACCTCTTTCTGAACATCCTTTGCTTGGTTTTCAGCTTTACTGAGAAGAGTTTTTAAGTCAGCTGAGTCACGAAGATGTTGCTCTTTCAAGGATCCCACTTGGTTCTCAAGCTCTTTCCTGGTCATCTGGAGGATGCTGAGGTCACTTGTGAGCTCCAAACTCTGCTTCTGAGAACTGCAACATGAACACAAGCAGTCATTCACAGAAGACACTGGATACAGAGAAAGCTCAGGATCTTCAGCATTTCACTAGGTGAGAGGGAGTATATTTCACAGCAGAAAAAAAGAAAAGTATGGAAAAGACATTTCAAAAAATCCCTTAAAGCTGTATCGTTTCAAATACACGTAAAAGTAGAAATTTTATAAGTAGGAAATAGGAAATGAATAATTATATTTGGGGGGTTTTCTTTTATTTTCCAATTTTGAGACAAGGTCATACTTTGTAGTTTTGGCTGGCCTGGATCTTCCTTTATAGACCAAGTAAGTGGGCCTTGCACTGCCTGCCATTACCTCCCAAATGCTAGAATTAAAGATATACAACAGCATGCCTGGTTCTGATTATCAAATTATCTTTACTAATTGTATCACAGATACATTAAAATGTGTATTTGATCTATGCTACACGACTGAGTACTTAAAAAGAGACTAGGGTTCAGAATCCCGAAGGTTAGGCATCACTGCTAACTCAAGCGAAGACAAATCTGTTCCAGTGAAAATGGCATCACACAGGAAGGAAAGCACATGACAAAGAAGTAGCCAGGGAGGTGGAGCCTTACACACTGAACTATGGGGACACGGGGCTATTCACTTAACTGGTACACCTTATTTTCTGAATAAACATTTCCTAAACTCTTAGATGTGTACAAGCACCATGGGAAAATATCAAGGGGTGTCTCGGTGTCTTCTTATGTCAAACATTCATGTCTGTGCTGGTTGATATTGTTGTCTTGACACAATCTAACATCATTTGGGAAGAGGGAGCCTCAGTTGAGAAAATGCCAGAGGACTTGTGAGCACACTTGTGAGGTGTTTTCTTGATCAATGTCTGATGTGGGAGGGCTCAGTCTACTGTGAGTGGTACCATCCCTGGGCAGGTGATCCTGGATTGTACAAGAAAGCAGGTGAATAGGCCATGAGAAGATCCTCCATGGCCTGTTCCAGTTCCTTTCTCCAGGCTCCTGTCCTGACTTCCTTCAGTGATGGTCAGTGACCTGAGTTTTACAAGGAATAATAAACCCTTTCCTCTCCAAGTTGCTTTTAATGAAAACATGTGTGTCCTGCCCCAGTCCTATCTCTCTGACTCTCCGAGCTTCAAACAGATGCACTTCTGCTGCTGGCAGGGGATATTTCTACTGTAATCTTTTCTCAGGAATCAAACTTAGAGCAATTCCCTTTCAATACATCTTTATTGGCACAGCAACAGCATGACACACATGACAGGGCCATGCAACAATGAAGGTATAGAGCTTATATACCCCACACAGGCAGTCAGGACAAGGGCACAGGGGCCAGAGTGACTAGTAAACAATGAAGGGAAAGCCCCTTCCTTCCCTAGGAGGGATTTTGTGAAGGCTTAATTTGCATCCTTAAACCTTCAAGTTAGGATCTTGGGTTAATGAATCCAGGTGCAAGAAAGCCTTAGGAAGCTTTTTGGGTTATTTAGCTCCAGATAGCTCTCTTATCAATAGGGGTGGTGACTTTAGGACATATCAGTGATTTATCTTGTCTGTGGCTGCCTTTGGATGCCTGAGAAAAGTTTCAAATGAGTTACTCCTATGTTTACTAGCAGGGGTAATCATAAGGAAAGGTAACAGTAAGTCTGCTCTGGGCAGGGGAAACAAAGGCCTGGAAGATCTTGTCTGTGTGACTGTTTTCACACAGGAGTAGGGGGACATATCCATAAATTTCAAGGAAATAACAGATGGAACGGACTGCAGTCACACACAGAAATTCTCTGTAGGAATTGGTTAGGTGCCTTCAAAGGCAATTAACACCAAATTCCTTGAGACTTTGGCTTTAGCTCCACTAGGTCCCTTGGCTCTGCTGGGTCAGCCTTGACGCTGCCAAACAGTTCCCACTTCGTAGCTCTGTGGCTCCCAGCTGGTTTTATCAAAGCAACAGAAATCCTAAGACACACCTGAAGCCATTCTTCAGCTTTAATTACATGATTATTTTTATACTTTGCTATTAAAAATAATTCACATATGAGGAAAGTAACTTGATATGAATGAACATCAATGCTTTTTTCAGAGATTGAGAAGGCCACATGGAAAAGCTCTAATGGTTAGCATGTGGCTAACATGACCAAGACTCCAGGTTCGATCTCCAACATGAAAAACAATAATAATTCCATGCTCAGTTCTTTGATAACAGTGCTGGGGGGAGACTTATCTTGGCTTAGAAAAAAATCAGCTCCCACAAGCAGTTAAGAGAATATAAAATTTGGGGGTGGGGGTTTGGAGAGATGGCACTAGTCGCTCTTCCAGAGTGCCTGTATTTGAATCTTTGCATCCACACTGTAGTTCACAACCATTTCTAACTCCAGTTTTAGGGGATATGTTGTCCTCTTCTGGCTTCTGCAGGCAATGCATTCACATGGAACACATGTACACAGGCACCAAACACCCACACACATAAAACACTGTTGTAAAATATAAGATTTTCAAAGTGACAGTGTTAATATCTTTTAGAATGAAACTTAATCAGATTCAATACTACAATTAAAGAACTACAGAGCATATATTTCACTCTGCTTATACAATGGGCAGATTCTTAAGGGTGAGTCTGATAGCATCAGGCCAAAAAAATAGGCACTTTAAGACCCTGTGTAAAGAGAAGCTTAACAAATAAATTTAGGGTACTCAGGCAGAAATGTTCAAGAGAAAGAATTAATATATCTTATGTACTTTATGTGAGTGTAGACAGATGACTTAAATAATGATATGTATTGATAACAGTATACCTTTCTAGAACCCATTGCTTTGTTTTGTTTGTGAGATGGGTGTCTCACAAGGGATTCTCCCACCCTTAGCATTCCAAGCAAGCAGAAAATATCCAACAAAAGTCTAACATTTTAAACCATATGCTTTTACTCACATGGAATCTGTAAATGTGATTTTGAACATTTCAGCAATTTGATATAATTTTAAAAAAATATATACTTTAACAGCCTGCTACATTTCAATTAATCACATCTCAAAATTGAGAGACTGGGAAGTACAAAAATCTTTAAAATATCAATACTTAAAAAACAAGATTAATTAAGCAATACAAACTAGATCAGTCATGGTGACACACAACTAAAACCCAGAATTAAGCAGGCTGAAATAGAATCTCAAGTTCAAGCTCAATTTCGGCACCTAATGAAATCCTCTCTCAAAACAAACAAAACAATAAAAATATCAAACTAAATGAACTCACCTAAAAACCAAATATGTTGTAAATGCAAAGAACTTGGATATTTGCATATTGATTTACAGGCAGGCAGAGGCAGGGATGAGTACATGGCCAGCCTAGGCTACACAGTTAAGACCCAGGCTAGCAAAACAAAAACAAGCAAGCAAACAAAAAAGCTGGTATAGTAGTTAATGCTTATATTCACAATACTTAGTAGACTAAAGCCAAAATATTAGGAATTTAGGGCAAGCCTTGGCTACACACCAAGTTCAAGACCAGCTTGGGCTACATGAGAACCTACTTCAAAATATTAACAAATAAACAAAACTAATTTCTCTATATATACTGCTACTCAGGTAATCAATACACACATGTATAAGCATATGTGTATGTATGGTGGGTCCTTATTTTGTCTTCCTCCTATTTTAGGCATTGCTATTATTAACTTTCATGTTACAAGTAAACATTTGTTTTATTTATTAATCATCACTGTGTATTCAAAATGTAATATGCATAAAACACATGAAAGGACTGAGCAAAGTAATGGCAGTAGAGGAGAAAAATCAGGGGCTGGAGAGATGGCTCAGTGGTTAAGAGCACTGGCTGGTGTTCCAGAGGACCCAGGTTTGGGTCCCAGCCCCTCTTGGCAGCTCACTACTATGTGTAATCTAGTTCTAGGGAGTGGCTATAGTTCAAAAAATTCCAATGTCCACTATTTACGCAGGTGCTATGTATTCATGGTACACTTACATACAGGCAAATCACACACACATATATACACAAGATAAAATTACATCAAAGTGCTTCATAGAGCCTTATGCTGAGATTTCATAATATTATGAGGTGCTTTAGAGAATAAACTAGGAGATTTTATTCTTTGGGTATTTTCTTACTGATGTTAAGAGAGGTAAGGGACAGAAATAAGGCTACCCAAAGTGTAGAGCTAAAAAGTACATTGAATTCCTAGTCTTCCCTCTTCTGTCTCTATCTCCCAAGTGCTGGCATTACAGGACTTTGCCACCATATGGGTAAGCTCTTCTCTCTCTCTCTCTCTCTCTCTCTCTCTCTCTCTCTCTCTCTCTCTCTCTCTCTCTGTGTGTGTGTGTGTGTGTGTGTGTGTGTGTGTGTGTGTGTGTGGCCTATGCATATGTATAAAGATATAAAGATATGTTTTGTATCCATGGCTCTGGAGAAGCTAGCTAACATGGAGGACCCTAAGAGGGACACAAACATGAATCACCCTGGGAAGGGGAAATAGAAGAGATTGGGGGGGGGGGGGCAAAGGGGATGAGGATGAAAACATAAGGGAACGAGATGGTCAAGCTGCAACAGGGATGGGGTGGGAAGGCAATACAAGAGACATCTTGATAGAGGGAGACATCATGGAGTCAGGGATGAGCCTGGTGCTAGGGAAGTTCCCAGTAATCCACAAGGATAACTCCAGCTTAGACTACTAGCAATAGTGGAGGGGATGCCTGAGCTGGCCTGCCCCAGTAATCAGATTAGTAAATACCCTAACTGCCATCATAGAGCCTTCATCCAGTAACTAACTGATGGAAGCAGATTCAGAGATGTACAGCCAAGCACTAGGCTGAGCTCTGGGAGTCCAGCTGAAGAGAGGAAAGAGGGATTATATGAGCAAGAAGGGGTGAAGATCATGATGGGGATGACTCAACCAAGCTTTAGAACGACAGCTGTGGAGCCTGCATGGGACCAGACTAGACTCTCTGCATAAGGGAGACAGTTGTGTAGCTTCCTCTGTTTAAGGGATCCCTGGCAATGGGATTAAGATCTATTCCTGATGTTTGAGCTGGCTTTTTGGAGCCCATTACTTATAGAGGGACACTTTGCTCAGCCTTGACTGGTGGGTAGAGGAGGAGGAGAGCTGGACCTGCCTCAACTGAATGTACCAGGCTTTGCTGACTCCCTCTAAGAGGCCTTATCTAATCAGAAGAGTGGATGGGGGAGTGGAAGATGTGGGGAGGGGTGTGGGGAGGTGAGCAGGAGGAGGGACGAGAGGAGGATCTGTGGGTGGTATGTAAAATTAATTTTTAAAATTTATTTTTAAAAAAGATGTGTGTTTGTGCATGTATATGTACAGGGATGTGTATCTATTCCTACATAAGGGAAAGACAAACCAGTGTCAGCTGTCTTCCTCTAAAGATAAGGTCTTATTGAACCTGCAGCTTCCTGTTTGGGCCAATGTCATTTCCTTAAAATCTCTCTACCATCCCTCTCCCTCAAGCTAGAAATAGAACCCATGGCCTCAAGTCCTCTAGTAGTTTGCACATGCCTAGATGTATCCTGTGTGGTTTAGAAGCTAAATTTATCACTCTTAAAGTCTTTGTTATAGATCACCACTCTTACCAACAGATCAATGGAGTGAAAGAACAATCATTTTACAGTAAAATATACTGTCATTTTGATAAAGGGCAATTTCTGGTTTTGTTTTCAGCAGTGGAGAACAGCACAGCAGGGGCATCTAAGTAGACCTGCATTCTAGGTTATTCCAAAAGGAGCTTGCTTAGAGAATACAATGGTAAAAAGAAATGAAATGGTGCAATATTTACAATGTTTAACTTGTTAAATAACCAGTTTGGCTCAACATTTTGCTCTAAAAAGGTATTTAAGAATCAAAATTTCATTTACATAACAGTTAAAGATAAACATTCTGAAGTTGGAGGGAGACCCTTACATACTTGTGCAATTCTTTTTCTTGCCGCTGCAGTTCTGATGACAACAAAACATTTTCCTTTTTTAGAGAATGGTATTCCGTTTCCAATACATTCCGTTCCTTTTTCAGCTTCTCTAGTTCACCTAAAACAGCCACAAAATTTAAAAAAACAAAGAACAAAAAACAAAAATACACTGTATTCAGAGAAGACAGAGTAACACTTCAGAGAACACATTTTCCCCTCTTAAAAGCAGGGAAGTTTTTATAGAATAGTCCTTATCACTTTGCTTTTATAGCTCAAAGAGATGCTATTACCTTAAAAAAAAAAAAAAAAAAAAACAGGGTATTATTTCTTTTCCTTCAGTATTTTGTTTGTTTGTTTTCCAGGAGGTCACTGTGTAGCCCAGACTGGCTGGGAAGGCTCTATGTAAACCAGGCTGACCACAAACTCACAAAGCACCACTTGCCTCTGCTTCCTGAGCACTGGCATTATATCCCACTACACCTGGCTGCTTCATTATTTGAAGAGAATACTATTAATGTTTGCTTGTTTTTGACATACACTCTCAGGCTATAATAATCCAGGCAGGCCTTAAACTAATAATCCTCGGTCTTTACTTCCTAGGTGCTGGGATTATGGGTGTGTTCCATTGTTATGAGGACATACAGTCCTCAACAGCACTATAAAGGATTAATAGTATATGCCTGTACAAATACACTTACCACAGTACCTGTAGACCTGCAGAATGTACCTACAGCCCTAGTTTAGAACTCTTGGTTAATACCTTCTACCAATGAGAAAAATTCCTGCTGCCATGATTTAGAGCTAGCAGGTATGAGCTGGAACACCATGGTATGATTAAAGGCCATCCCTTTTATTCCCTGCAAGCAACAGTTAGTAACTTTGTGCCTAAGCACTCACTCACCTTGCAACCTTGTTGCCTCCTCTCTTTGCTGGTCTTCACACTGCTGACATCTAAGCTGGAAACTGCTCTGTAAACCAGTGATTTCTTTCTCATATTCAGACGCTGCTTTTCTCCAGCCCTCAAGCTCTGCTCTCACCTTCTTAAGCTCTTCTTGCAAAGAAGCAAAGTCAGTGTCCCGCTCAGAAGCAGCCTTTGCTGCTGCTTGATGAAGGAGCAAAATCTCATCTTGGGCATTAAGCAATTTATCTCTCGTGCTGGAGATTTCAGTGTCCTTTTCCTCTTGGAGATTCTCCATATCCACATGTAACCTCTGCAGCTGGACTGTAAAAGAGTATTATCTATCATTTTCTTAAGTTCATAGGAATTAGGAACAGAATTACAACACATTATGGGACACAGCTAAAATATAACCTAGCTGTCACAGCTGTTTCTTTTGATTAAATTACACAAGCAATCTGTGTTAGACACATAAAATGCCAAATACAGATGCAAATGGGAAAAGACAAAGTCTAAAATACATTTTATTTTTCCCATAGAGATGAGATTTATTTTAATATTTTGGTATTTATTATCTTTGCTTTTCCAATTCCTTCATACATAAAAACAAACATTAAGTAGAAAAGGATATAATGTACGTCTGAATGTAATATATTTTCCTATTCTCTTGCTAATGAAAATATTTTGGTGATGGAGTGAGACAAAGTTTTATTTAGATCAAGCAAAGCTCAAATTTATTATGTAGCTGAGGTGGGTCTTGAACACATGACCATCCTGCGTCATCTCTTGAGATTATAGGCATGCACCACCACAGTTAGCATCACCTCTGTCTTTTTGACCCCAGTGTCCAAATAATGAGTTAACAGACAATCCATTTCATCTACTTAAAAAAAAAAAAAAAAAAAAAAAAGGGCTGGAGAGATGGCTCAGAGGTTGAGAGCACTGACTGTTCTTCCAGAGGTCCTGAGTTCAATTCCCAGCAACCACATGGTGGCTCATAACCGTCTATAATGACATGTGATATCTTCTTCTGTATACTGTATACATAATAAATAAATAAATATTTAAAAAAGAGCTTGCATCATTTAAAAAAAAAAAAAAAGTAAGTCCAGTATGACAGCTTCTAGGGAAAAAACAAAGTCATGACAACTGAAGACCCTCTACAATCTTACTTGCATTCCTTCTCAGTCACTGACCCAAATAATAACCATAGCCATCTCCAACAGTCCTAGGATGCCCATACCTTGAAGAACTTGTATTTGTTTAGCAGATTCCTCAACTTGATTTCGATAGGCTTTACGTTCTTCTTCCAAAAGAGCTAAAAAGCAAAAACAAGGTGAACCCAATTCTGAGGTAAGGAAAAGCATTCACAATTGCATAGCTAGAAATTTCTAAAATTTTTCTTTTATAATTACTGAAAGACACAAAAGTTAGGTGATAAGTATTATCAGTATTAGCCATGAAGATTTTTAGGAACACAAAACAATAGTAAGTAACAATCTACAAAATCCAGGTACAGAGTTTCTATATACTGTATCACCAACAAGCCTTTCTTACATAAGAAATATCCTAATAATTGCTAATCATCACTGATAGCATAGGTTTATAATCCCAAATTCTGGGACAGCTAAGGCAAAGAAGCTCACAAGTTCAAGGCCAGCCTCAGCTACAAAATGAACTCAAGGCTAGCCTAGGCTATGACAGAGGACTCTGTCCACAAATAGGGTTAGGAATATACCTCAGTGGTGGAGTGTTGCCTATACACAAAGGCCTAGGTACAAGCCCTAGCACCATTATTATTATTATTAATATATAATTATATAATAATAATAACAATAATAATGTATTAAGGGCCACGCATGTTATTTCACAATTTAATCTAATCCAACCACTCAGGTAACAGAGGCAGTTCAATCTCTGTGAGCTCAAGCCAGCCTGGCCTATGTAGCACATCCCTTGCCAGCAAGGGCCTATATAGTGAAACCCATCTCATAAACAAAAACAGCTCTCAAATTACAAACAAACAAACAAATCTTAAAACAAACAAATCTTAAAAATCACATACCACTTAGGTGGTGGTAGCACATGCCTTTAATCCCAGTACTTGGGAGGTAAAGGCAGGTGGACTTCAGTGGGTTGAGGACAGCCTGGTCTACAAAGACAGCCAGGATTGTTACACAGAGAAGCCCTCAAAATAACCAAAAACCAAAAAACAACAGCAAACCCAAAAACCAACCAACCAACCAAACCCCAAACATAAAATTCTTGTGTTTACAGTGAAACACGTAGAAAATACAAATTGATAGCTGATTGCTAAATATTTTTTCATTGTAATAAAATGCTAGCCTGTATCCTATAAGATTCAAGAGAAAGGAATGGCAGTTTTTTAATTTTTGCAGGTCTGGGGGGATCAAAGCCAAGGTTTTACTAAGCTAGACTCACCTTAAATTGAGCTATAGTATAGCTAACTTGATCTACAGTCCTAACAGCTCATCAAGACAGTAATGTCCTTAAAAACCAGGAAAGGAAAAAGTCCTAAGATCTTGGCTGCTTCTTGGCACTTGAGCTGTTCTTCAGCTAAGAAAGGACATCAGTAAGGGTGCTGCTGTAAAAATCTGAGACCTAAGGAAGCATAAGCTCCAGAGAACAGCACGGTGCCCCTTGGCAAATGATTATCAGACAGATGAGCCACAAGAAGAAGTGGCCAAGATGAGAAAATCCATTTTTTTCCTGAGGGAGTTTGGTTACTCAGTTGTCTCAAACCTATGCTCTTCTTTCTTCCACACATGCCACTGGGCTCAGCTCAGAGTTTCCATACCCTGAACCTTGCCCACACCTTTACTGTTAAATTAATTCCCGACCCCAAAGTCAGCACTAATTTTAGGTATAATTCAATTTACAGCCTCCCCCAGTCTTGTGCCGCACTGATTAATTGGGCATCTCAAATATAAAAAATAATATATATAAAATATAAAATGGTATAAAATCTAAAACACTAACCCCAAACATTTCAGATAAGGGACATTCAGGCCATGACAACATGTAACTAACAATGGAGGCTTTTTGTTGGTAGAACTTCATTTTGTTTTTGTTTGTTTTATATATTTGTATATTTCTCTGTGTGGTCTTGGCCATTCTGTAGACCAGGCTGGCCTTGAACTCACAGAGACCCACCTGCCTCTGCCTCCTCACCTTACCATCTGAAATGAAAGCTTACAAGGCTGAGTGGTGTCTGAGAACAAGCCTAATACAGCCCTAACTCTGGAAACCCTGTTGTGCCTCTGGGTTCTGAGTATCCTGACATCAAATCATAGGAGCTGCTATGATGCTTTCTTAGGCCCCAGGGGAGTTACAGTGATCTTGATCTCACCTTGAAGTTCAAAGCATTTTTGTTTACTCGCTCTAGCTAGCTCCTGGGCTTCAATCAATTCTTTTCGAAGATGCTGAATTTCTTGTTTGGCCTCAGTTTCTGACTGTGCACCTTGTAGGTCATCTGACAAAAACATGTTTATTTTAAAAGCAAGTGTTAGTACTGCACTCTAATCTCTATAGTTAAAAGTCTGGTGTTCTTTTTCATGTTTAGACACACACAGCTAATCACATGGCACAACTGAGTTAAATAAAACTTAGAAGCAAATTAGGGTAAGCATATTAGTTATTTTTACCTTCGACAACAGAGTTAATATGAATAATAGTATTATATAATACAGAAATTAATATTTTGTTGACACACAGCTCCTGTAAAACTTGAAATTTGATGAGATAGGCATAACACTTTCCCACTAATTTTCAAATTATATTTATTGTTACAATTGTTATTTCTGTGTGTGTTCATACAAGGGAGCACTATTTGCAAATTAGTTCTCTGAACTATATAAAAAATAAAACAACATTTTAATTACAAAAAATAAGATGGCATATATCAATTGAACCATATAAAAATAAAACAATTTTAATTACAAAAAATAAGATGGCATATATCAAATTACACGAACTCTAGAGTCTTTGGTCACAGTAGTTCTACTACTTAATAAGATCTTTACAAATTAAGTTGGTACAATAAACACAAATGACCACATTCAAACTAATCACGTAGTTAGTGTGCAAATCCTCCTTCTAAACCAAGATGCAATTTTTACCAAGGACTAATAGAAAATCTTTTTGTGCTAAGGTTGATGAAGCATCTGTTTTTCACAAGATTTGCTGGGAAAATGTTTTATTACTTTAGTTTATTGTGTTTAAGTCTACTCTTAGGGTGCCCTACTATTTTTTCTAAAAGAGGAGTTTTTTCAGTCTGCCTCACAACTTTGGGCAAAGTCCAGTGATGTGATGTGTGTTAGTAGAAAATGTTTAGGCAGGGGAAAATGAAAGCCTTCCACAGTCTGATTTATTTTCTCTTATCTTTTCTTTTATAGGCTGAGTCTGATCATTTATACTCTTCCTTTAAGAGAAAACTCCAAGTTGTGTGTGGTAGTACACCCCTATAATCAATCTCAGGACTCAGAAAGATGGAGTACTGCAGGCTTGAGAACCTGTCTCAACTGCCCCATACCAAAACAGAAAATTCTGTCAGGCTATTATACCTTAACATATCATTACAAACCATATCCACACATAATCAAGCACAATTGAAATGTTTCTAGTAAGTCATAGTGAATAAATAATTTTAGGAATATATAAAATCCTTACAAAGAAAAATAATAATCACCATTTAAAGTAATGGTGATTATTTGACAATTCATATAAAATCCACCCACCCCTAGTTAAGCACATAGTGACTTAACACTATTCTCTCTTTGAAGATTTTTATTTTATGTGTATGAGTGTTTCTCCTGCATGTATACATGCACATCACATTCACCTCTGGTGCCCATGGGATCCAAGGGGTACTGGGTTTCCTCAAACTAGGGTTATGGACAGTTGTAAACCACTATGTGGGTGCTGGGAGCCAAACTTGAGTCCTCCAAAGCAACAAGTGCTCTAACCAGTCATTGCTCTAATCTTTTAACATTCTAATCTTAAAATCAAGCTGCAGGGTGCTGGAGAGACAGAGTGTGCACTGTTTTGACAGAGTACCTAGGTTCAGCTTCTAGCACCCACAAAAGGCAGCTTACAACCTCCAAGAAATCTAATAACCTCTTCTGGCAGCCACAGGTACTGCATATGCACATACCACAACATAGACATATACACATATTTATTTAAAAATAAAATATATCTAAAAATATTTTTTAAAAAATAAAGTTCTAAAATCTCTCTATTTATTAAGAGCAGATGGGCCTCTAAATTTGCTACACAGTTGAAGATGATCTTGAGTTCCTTATTCTCCTGTCCTCCCAAATGTTGATATTGCAGGCATGTGCCATCATATCCAGCTTCAAAATCTTTGAATAGCTATTATTAAAAATACTATTTCATTAATAAAAGTTAGTAGTCATACAGAAATGTAAGGAGGGAGGAAGAAAGGAAAGAAGGAACACAGAGAGAGAAAAACAGAGAAAGAATGTGAGTGTGAGTGTGTGTGTGTGTGTGTACACAAATATGCATGGTCATGGACGCATGCATACACGTGTACTTGTGAATATGGAGATCAGAGGTCAATGTTGGGAGTCTTCCTCTATTTATACACATACACAATTAAAATAAATTAAAAGCAGTTGAATATAATTAACACAATCATAATGCTACTTAAAAAGAAAACCAAATGTAGCTGACAAAAAGATACAAGAGATTTATGTACCACAAAAGACCAGATAAACTCCTACCTTTACGAGTGTTTATTACTTAAATTTCCTTTATGGGTATTTATTACTTAAATTTTATTCTTTCTTATTTTTTCATGTTCCCATAAAGCACTGAGGGGTTCTGTTCACCACTGCCCATTATTGGCTCTGTTAACTATTTAACAATGTTCTCTTTCCCAGTACCAGCCTATTTGTTTGCTTATTTACTTGTTTTGCATGCTGGAAATCTTGCAAACCCAGGGCCTTGTGTTGGAGTGGCAGGTACTCTAACAATGACCTCATTCCATCTTTCCAGTATTAGTAACATCTTTTACTAGGATGTTATGTAATTAAGTGTAATAGGTTAAGTGTAAAATGTAATTAAGTGTAAAATGTAAACACTAGGTTTACATTTCTATTAAGATTTCTAAGCTGTGCATTCATTTAATTACTATAATATCTTAAAAAAAAAAAAAAAAATCATGTCTTCTCAACCCAAGAGTCACCTAGGAGCTGTACAGATCAGCAAGTAAAGAAAACTGATCAGACTGAAGGACACATTGACTGCCTTGGTCAGCAATCCTCAGCAACTTCCCTAGGTGTGGGATGCAGTCAAAACTGGTTCCAGCAGCCATGTAATTTTCAATGTCCATGGAGAAGGACAAAGAAAGTAAGGATGTCCAGATGAAAGAACACTGGGAGAATCTGAGTAAACTCACTCTAGCCATGATACACAACTAGAACAGCAGCAAGGTCATGCAGGATAAACCAAGCATCCTCCCTCATACCTCAAAATTCAGAGTCTGGGCCGTGAGGTCCCTTAATAGCCCCACTAGAACAATAGGTATGTGTACACAAAGAAACTTATACAGCTACCTCTATTGTTCTACTCCCAGAGAGCTTCCTGATTATAGTCCAGCACTCCCCACACATTCATCCACTGAACTGAAACTTTGTGTAAAGTGAGGTAAAGAAAAACAAACATGCTCAGAGTCCCCCCTACTTTATTTTAAAACACTTATGTAGCTAATTTATATTTCCTATCCACTGTATTCTAAGAGTATCTACCAAGAATAAATATATTTCCTTTTTATGGGTGAGACAAATAAAGAGGTTCATTACAGCATCTCTCAGCCAAGTGACAGAGGGAGACACAATCTTCCCCAGAATGAGGCCTTAATTGGATACCCAACTGCTAAGTCATCAGCACTGAAACCACACATATATAGGCTACACTAAACAGACTATGCCAGTTGTATTCATTTATTTATGCATATACATGTAACAGCAATAAGTAAAGGAAAAGAAGACATGAACAAAAGAGAATGTGTGGGGCATGAAAGGAGGTGAAGGGAGAAAATAGATGGGGAAATGATGCAATGATGCAACTATAAGAAAAAAATCATAGCCCCAAATTTCTACAAGAGTCCTGAGAACAAGGTAATAACTGGGAAATGAAGACAACCAGCAAAATTTGAAATTTAAGGAATTCTACCACATAATAGCAGAAAGTATATATAGTTTCTTCTAGTGAAGCTATAAGTTTTGCCTTACCCTAATTATGGTAAAAATACAAGTACATTTCTATTAGAAACATGAGGAAAAACTCAAATGCACTGCATTTCAGTTTCAACCACTACTGCTTCATCTTCACTGAATCAAGTTATTCTGTAACTTAAACATGTATACTTTTTTTTTTTTAAAGCAAGCACTGGGCACCAACACTTTAAGTTTTAGTCCCTCCTTCTTAACACAACTTTTCTTAGTCAATAAAGTAAAATGTAAAATTTCACATATACATGAAACAGATTGTGACAAACTGTGAGTCTAATACCCTGGTTTAAACTGTTGTGAACTAAAGTACCTTTTAAGAGAGACACTTTAGCAAGAGGTTCATTTAGGTCTTGCTCATCCATTTGGGCGTCTACAAGGGAAAGAAAGAATTATAGAGGTTTTTAATCTATCAACAAATTATTACTATCACAATAAATAAAAAGTACACATCTCCCATGCATGGATAGTTAAAAATAGTTTTAATAAAATATCTAAGATTTTATAGAAGAATTTGATAAGTCAAAACACTGCTTTTTCACTAAAAACAAACTGTGAAGTTTCCATCCACATTAGCC
This sequence comes from Sigmodon hispidus, assembly GCA_004025045.1. Lineage (NCBI taxonomy): Eukaryota > Metazoa > Chordata > Mammalia > Rodentia > Cricetidae > Sigmodon > Sigmodon hispidus. The sequence goes on along the minus strand of PVIH01004675.1, from coordinate 50,477 downwards.
AATAACCCTAAATTGCCAGGAGACTGTTCAGACTTGTAAAAACCAGTTTAAAACTCACCTGTAGTGTCGTCACTGCTTTTTTCTTTGCTTGGACTCAGAGTATCTGATAAGTCAGATTCCTTTGCTCTTGCCTGGTTTTCTATTAGAAAAAACACAAAAGTCAAAATGTGATTATAATTCAACACCTTCTATCAAGAAAACCGATTTAAGTATCAATGCTCAAAACCTATGCCTATGCAAAATCATGTTAAAAGTCAACTAGGATCACTGAGTGTCTTTGTTCTTCACCATCCGATCCCAAATGCAATGCTGGCTGTTTCTCAGAGCTTGAAGCAAATCATACTGTGAATCCTGCCTGCTATGCAGTGGGTTGGGGCTTTTATTCAAGTCGGTCCACTTATCAACTGAGAACAAAAAACACATCGAGCTTTGCTACAGTAATCAGGGAAGCACTACAAATGCAGCAAAATTCCCAGGGCACACTGTCTGAAGATGACTGAAGGAAAAGGCTGGAAGCTTAACTTAGAGCAGAGTCACAGAATCACTCTAAAATTCACAGTATAAAGTACCCCTTAACATGAGGAGCCCATTTCTAAAGGCAGCACAATGAATGAGAATTACAACAAGAAAGGGCTCCTGTGTTAAAGGTTCTGGTGGTGTTTTTCAAGAGCTGTTCTGCCACATCTGACCAAGTCATTCTAGGCCACTGCTCTGAAAGATCCAATCATAGGCTAATAGTTTATTAAAGATGAGTGATTTAGTCCCAATCAATATAACAGCATATCTATATATTCTTTGACATTCGATAGAGCAATGATTACAGAGGTTATTCCCTTAAGTAAAATTCTGTAAAATCACTTCTAGGCATCAGCTAAGCTTCATATTGCAAAATTTGGTCATAATGTCATCCCTATATAGATACCCACAGAAGTTCAAGTATGCAGGATTCTTAATAGGGTTGTGCATAGCAACTCATCACAAACTGCAATTCTTTGCTTGAATCTACATTTCTCTAAACACTATTTTCTCTATCTGGCCTATGTGGCAAGTTATAGCTTTTACTCCATTGCTTCTAAGAAAACAATTATTTCTCTGGTATATTACTCTTTTTTATTCTATCTTTTCTTTTATGTCTCCCCTGTTGATTATGCTCTACTTTCTGGGGATACAGAGATGCTATTTCTCTAACTGAGATAATTATATTCATTAAGTGGATTTCTATGTCCATGATCATAATTAATCATGGCATATATCTGACTGTACCATTTGTGACAATATATATCAAAATTTAAAATGTGCAAAACCATGAACTAGAGTGATGGTTCAGCAGTTACAAGCATTTCCTACTCCTGCAAGCAATCCTGATTTGGCTCCAGCACCAACAGAGTAGCTCACGACTATAATGCCAAGCACTGGGGATCCAACACCCCTTCTGACTTCTATGGACATCAGACATATATATGGTGCACATACATATAGGATATTACTCATATATATAAAATTATTAAGTATAATAAATAAATAAAATGTATAAATCCACATTTTCTTTTTCCTGAGGAAATAATGGGTTATATGAGGTACTATATAAAGATGCTATAACTATAGTACTATCATTATGGGAAAATTAAAGGTGTATTATTAACTAAAAATTAAAGCACAGTATGCATAATATATACACATATTTTCAAGGTCTCAAGAATACATTTCAAGAATATCACAATAATCCTGTAAGTTAAATTTCATCTTACAAATGAGGAAAGTAAACCTAGGCATGCTGGGACATATGTAATACAGCACTGAGCTGGTGCTGATGTCAGAATATAATGGCTTTGAATCCAGTTAATGATACACAGTAAGACCCTGTCTCAAAAACAAAACAACCACTTAACACACACACCAAGGACAGTGCAGGGACTGAGTTTAAAGATGTAAGATAAGATGCCTGAGGATATACAGTTAGTATAATTATCTACTAATATTCCTTTTTACTTCTAAACAACTATGAATATGTAATGACAGAAACCTGAGTCAATCCTAAATCAGAAAGCACGTGCACACATAACTACATGCCGTGTTAAGGGAAACCTTCAGAAGAAACAGTAAGACTGGTAACAGCTGATATTAATTCTTAGCAAATGTCATTTTCAATGCAAAAAAACAAAGTCCACCATAAAAACCACTAAATGCATTTTTTTTTTTTTAAAGACAAGTAACCTAGTCAAATTCAAGAGAAATATTTTATGGTCGGATTGAAACATTTAAAATATGACTACTATGGCCACCAGTTGCTGTCAAGATTCTGGCAATCTAAAATGTATTAACAAATGCTGATTATAAAATGTAAAACTTATATTATTATTCTTAGAAAATAAATTAAACTCACTTGCATGAAATTATTTGCCACAATAGATTTAATAACTATCTGACTGAAACAAAGAACCTTGAATACTTGTCCAGTTTGTTCCATAAGATAAAAACTCAGCCAAATGCAGTTGTTCCCATTTGTAATCTCAGCACTCAGGAGGCTGAGACAGAAGCTCAAGGCTAAACGAAGCTACACAATGAGAGTCTTTCTCAAAAAACAAACAACAAAAAAACAAAACCTCAAAAATAGAAACGCTAAATCAAAACAGGTTCTTCAAAACTTTCTATATGTATTTTAAATCCATCATTTTAATAAAGCAGTAATGTTGTAAACATCTTTTTCTAAAACTTCACCTGAATTCAAGCAAATATATTCTATTCCAGAATGCCCGGAAGTACTAAAGCAGCAGGCACTTTTCCTAAAAAAGCAGTAGTCACCTTCGCCCTCTGCTTTTCTTCCTGCATGAAGTGTCAGTTACTCAATCAACAGACTAGATAGGCACGTAGATGGTGAAGTAATGGCTATTTTAAAATCTGTTCTCATCTCACTTTAATAAGATGAAATAAATTGCATACGTTCTAAAAATAGTTTCCTATTCTGAAACCTAATGCCTGTTAGCATTACATGGTCTGTGCATTCTTTCTCCTAATATGGCATCTAGTGTGCACAAAACTCAGAAGGGAGCTACCAGCCATCTGAATAACAATCTGTTGAAAACCACTTTAAAAAGCAAGCAACCAGTTAGTTACTTGATACCAAATAAACTAAAATCAAGCATTAAAAATGCTGAGCTTTCTTCGCTTTTTTTTTTAAACTGACTAGGAGAGTTAAACTAGTTTTAAATTTTATGCTAGCAAAGCCTGATGAAAGTTCAACTCTAGCAATGAAAACATCCCACCAGATTTATTTAACTAGTTTCCCTATTCATAAATGTAGCAGTACAGTGCTTTAAACCCTAACTTTCTTCCCTGAGATTAACAACTGTAATAAAAGTAAAAAAGAAAGAAAGAAACTACTTTGAAAATTACTGGACTATTAATTATCAAATATAACACTATTTTACACTGACAAAAGGCATCACTTTTGTTTTAACCAAGTTGAGATAACAAAACAGAAAAATACTGAATATCATAAGGAATGTTAAAGACACAAAAAGTTTCAAAATAAAATTTTAAATATTTTTCACTCATAAAAGATTTGCACTGTGTTGACTCAAATTTTGAGATGAAAACTGAAAACATAATAGAAATGAGACCGAAAAGCAAACCTATCACAAGCATTAACTTTAAAACCATACACAAATGCCCACAATAAAAGAAATTTTGCTTTTTTCTTAAAATAGACATCTAAATATTTTATATAATATCCAGTACTGCTATTATATTGACATTTTATATTCTATAAGAAATAAACTCTGTCTAAAACATAGCAACCTTGACAATTTAAACTAACTTTCATTATCCAAAGTAACTTTCAGACCATAAGGAAACATGAAACCAACCTTTTGAAAGCTTTGATTCGTCTGCCACTTTGGTTAGATGTCCCTGGACAATCAGCTTCTCTGCCAAAGAAAATAAACGTTACTACCCAAACTCAAACAGAGACGCATTCCCTGACTGGAGCAAAGCAACACATTCCATGACCAAATTTAAAGACGATAGTTTTATCCCTGTGAAGCTCAAACCTAGAAAGGGAGCTAAAGAACTGAACTTACTGCAACAACCAAACACTGCAGAAAACTGGAAAGAATATCCTTCTGTTTTCAGTAGATATCATCACACTGTGATGTACGAAGGAATCAGAAGAAACAATGTGATCTCTTTATACCATGGGTATGAAATTGAAATAAAGAAATTCTGAGAAGGCAGTTCGCTTAAGAGAAACAAGGTTATACCCACAGTTCACTCTTTCCTGCTGATATAATTCAAAAGAGTCTATACAACATACATCAAGAAAATGGATGATTTTAGAGCTGGTATCCTTCTATCAATTCTTTTGTACTATGAGAAACAATTTTTCTGTTCTTTGACTCTTTAGCTGCAATTTAGTTTGCATCCACTAATCAATGACTGAAGTCATACCACCACCACCACCACCACCACCACCACCACCACCACCACCACCACCACCACAACCTCCTGGTTGCCCAAGTACACAGCTCCTTTTCATTTCTTACAAGTTCAAAACAAAGATAGGTTTTTATGGGGAAAGGGTAATAGGGACTGAAGGTAGAGTACTGTTTAAAAAAAGGGGGGGGGGCACATACTTAACCACTGAGCAATATTCCCAGCCCTCTTTTTCATTTCATTTTGAGATATAAGTTGCCTCTACTGGCCTTGAAATTGTTGATTCTCCTTTACCTTTCTCAGGTAGTTAAGAATATAGACCTATGCCACCAGATCCACTTCATACTTAGACAATTTGAAGAGGTACTAGTCTGACCACACATGAGGTCTAACCTGCGCTACCTGTTCTCTGTCTTACTCTACTCCATTCCCAAAATGCACTTCCTACAAGCATTAACATTTAACCATTTTCCCATTATTTACATTTACATTTTTTGTAGTTTGGTTTTTTGAGGCAGTGTGTCACTACAGAGCCCAGGATAGCCTGGAACTCAAAGTTTTCCTTTGAGTTACCTTTGAAGGTATTTCCTTTAAAATACCTTCAAAGCGATAGTATTAACAGGCAGGCATCACCATGCCTATCTATTACATTTGCATGCTTAAATAATATATTCAAGGAAAAAAATCCTATTGTAGACATTAATCAAAAATCTCTTACACATGACCATCTTATATTTTGCTTCAGAGAAATACCATGTTACCAATCTATTTGTATTTTCTTGACTATTTACATATGAGTTATATAATATGGTATATTTCTTTCCTGAAACAACATTCAGTATATTAGGACTTTAGACACATTTTAAAACTAATATAAGTATTTTTTTCAGTCTAAGTTCTCACAGAACAAAATTCCTGATATTTTCTCACATATCCTATTCCTCCCTCTCCCAATTTTTTACTTGTTCATTTGTTTGTTTTTAAAAAGATGAGGTCTCACTATATAACCCAGGCTGGCCTCCAATTCCAGATTCTCCTGCCTCAACCTCCCAAATGCTTATGTTTCCTGCGCCTCACCAACCCTGGCTCTCCTCAGCCTTTTAGATTTAAAGCCTTAGTCTTCTTGTTTTATTTTCTTTTTATTATTGTAACATAACTTCTGATAATTTCATGGAAAGGAATGGATGGGGGATAATGATTTGTCGCTCTTTTCCTCTGAAATGCCAGTTTTCTACTAATACTCTGACAGTCTAACTAAAAGCACACTACTCTGTTTCCTAGCTTCCACTTGGGGAGCCCCATGCCAATCTGAGTCCTGTCCCTCATGAGTGCTTACAATACCTCTGCCTGTCCTTTTTCAGGACCTGGGGTGACACACCCTAATTCTGTGGCACTGGACAGGGTCTATAAGACCTAGGCCAGGCAGGGCATTTAAGAGAGGATGAGGCTTTCCTACTTCTCACTCACACTCTACCCATACTAAAAGAACTCTAGAATCATCTTTTGAGATGGCAATATCATGGTTAACACTATTAACTTTCATAAACCCTGAGTAATGACTGTTGTGAAATAAAGGAACTGTTTTGGCCTATGTCGGGCACCATAAGAGTAGACAGGAAAATAAGAGCACAGGTAGGAGGAGGGTGGAGTCAAAAGAGACACAATCCAGCAGCCCAGGTGTCAACATATAAGGTAACACAAGTAAGCCACGGGCCACATGGCAAGACAGATTAATAAAAATAAGTTAAATTAAGATTTTAAAAAAGCTAGCTAACAATATGCCTGAGCTGTAAGCCAAACAAAATATAATTAATATAAGCGGCTGAGTCATTTTGGAGGGCCTAAGTGGCGGCAGGCAGATCCAGACCATGGGGCGAGGTAGTCTGGGACTAGAGGTCTACGAGTCTAGACCTCTGGCCAGATGGGGCCAAAAACTTTATGTTACAAATGATGTGGCACAAAATGTTCTCATTACAACAGACGAACAGATTACAACAGACAAGCAGTATAAACAAGAAATAAATGCTTGACAGATTAAGTCATTAAGAATCTAGAGATTGCTCAGTGGCTAAGAGCAAGTGTTCCTACAGAGGGGCCAGTCCATTCATACCATCAACATGGTAGCACACCCTTCTGCAACTTCAGTTTCAGGGGAGCTGACTCTCTCCTCTGGCCTTCATGGGCATCAAGCATGCACATAGTACAAATACAAATACATACATGTAGGCAAAATAATCATACATACAAAATAAAAATATTTTTTAAATAAATAAAAGACAGAGTTTAGAAAGTAGGAGAAAGGGAGAAACAAAAAAATAATTTCAGGGTTTATTTGCTGCCATATTATAATTTTTGTTTACTATAAATCTTCTTGGAGTTCTTAAATTCCCCTACTCCACTCTAGCCCCTGTACTGTAGAGAACCCAGGGCACTGTACTACTGGATCTTATTCCCAACCACATTAATTTTTTGCCCTTTCAATTTTAAAGGAACATTTCAGTAATATTTAGTACGTTCTTAATATATAAAACATTTTCATCACCCAAAAAGAAGTCATATAAACATTAATCATTTATTCCCCACCCTGCCTCTCCAGGCCCTGGCATGCTTTGATCTGTTTTTCATCACCTGATTTATTTACCCTTGATGTTTCATATAAATGCACAATACAGGGTGTGCCTTGGGGTCTGGATTAGCATGTGATCTTGAAGACACAGTGTGATGAACTTTCAATGCCTTTCAATAGGGAAATTATCTTACTCTGTTTAACTGATTAAGTATACTCATGTTCTCTCCTTCTCTCCTCCTTCCTTGCCCCCTCCTTTCTCTGTCTCTGTGTGTCCCCCTTTCCCTACATCCCACTGTTCTCCCTTCTCATACTTGAACTTATTCACATATAACATCTTCAGGATAATTCCTTATTTAAAAAAAAAAATTACTTAAATTCTTATCGTTTTTATTTTCTAGAATATTTAGTTTTTATAAGCCTTCTGATTTAAAAACTCCTCTACAGATTTACATACTCTTCAAAAATTTTTACTTGCACTGTACTTCTTGTAATTTTTAAGTGACAATATCATCCCTTCCTAACTTTCTGAAAAATAATCACATTTTTAAAAAGCTTTCTTTTGCTTTATATATTTTTCCTGTTTGTTCTCTGATCACATTTTCCTATTCTCTTCTAGAAGCATGAACAGGACACATGGCAGTGCAAGTATTGGTACCTATATGGACCAATAAAGAAAACAAAACATAAACTATTCCTTAGGTAATCCATATCCTTGCTTAAAGCACTGCATGGGCTACTCCCCTACTGAGCCCCTAGTGACTTTGGTGTCTGAGCTGCAGGTTTAATTTGCCTACTCCTTGCAGAGTAGGAAAATGAGTAGAATTCCCAAATCTTACACATGATTTATTTTTTGGAATATTCCAAAATTTTGTAACATCTATGACTTGATGTAGACTTTTCTTCTATTCTCTTTGTTCCCATGATATTTTAAGTCTTTATGCTTATATGCCCACCCACTCCATTCTGGCTATAATTTAAATATGTGTATTTGGTCTCCAAGATTTTTGTTAATGTTAATAAAACTCATTTTTTTTTCATAGCCTTATTACCTGCAACCGAACTATTTCTAAATGCTGGTGGCAAGTGACATGTTCTCTTGGTTTCCAAAACTCTATTCTCTGCTTTCTAGATATGTTCACCCAGAATCCCATGGTGACTTAATCTCTCCATGGCTAAAGCTGAATTTCTATTCTCCTAAATGATGGTGGTATCATTTACCACTTTACATTGTTCTTTATTTAAGCCTCCTTGACAGGATGCTGCAGCTGCCCATTATCTCTACCTTCCTCAATTCACTATAAACTACTGATGGACTCAATACACCTATAAAAAGACACACCCTAGCAATATGGAAACAAAAACAGAACCCATCCTTCTGCTGCATACAAGAGTCACACTTCAACTTTAAAGACAGACACAGGTTCAGAGTAAAGGGTTGGGAAAACACTTTCCAATCAAATGGTCCTAAGAAATAAGCTGGTAGAGCCATCCTAATATCTAACAAAATAGACTTCAAGCTAAAATCAATCAAAAGAGACCAGGATGAACATTGCATATTCATCTCAGGAAAAATCCACAAACATGAAGTCTCAATTCTGAATATTTATGCCCCTAACACAAGGGCATATACATATGTAAAAGAAACACTACTAAGGCTTAAACCTCATATCAAACCCCACACAATAATAGTGGGAGACTTCAGTACCCCATTGTCACCACAGAAGAGATCTAACAGATATTATGACCCAAATGGACTTTCCACCAAAATGAAAATAAATATATCTATTTCTTAGTATGTCATGGAAATTTCTTAAAAATTGACTACATACTCAGACATAAAGTAAACATCAATAGATACAAAAAAATGGGAATAACTGCTTGTATCCTATCAGAACATCATGGTTTAAAGACTGAGTTCAACAACAACAAAAATCATAGAAAGTCTCCAAATTCATGGAAACTGAACATTTCTCAATTGAACCACCTATGAGTTAAGGAGGAAGTAAAGAAATAAATCAAAGACTTCCTAGAATTCAATGAAAATGAATCAACAACATATCCAAACTTATGGGACACAATGAAAGCAGTGCTAAAGGAAAAATTCTTAGCACTAGATGCCTATATGAAAAACCTAGAGAATTCCCACACACGAGACTTAACAGCAGAGCTGAAAGCTTTAAAGAATAAGAAGCAAACTCACCTAGGAGTAGATGGCAGGAATTAATCAAAACTTAGGGCCAAAATCAATACAGTTGAAACAAAGATAACAATACAAAGGATCAATGAATCAAAAAGTTGGTCCTTTGATAAAGTCAACAAGATAGATAAACCCTTATCCAAACTAACCAAAAGGCAGAGAGTATCCAAATTAAGAGAATCAGAAATGAAAAGTGAAACATAACAACAGACACCCAGGAAATCAAGAAAATCATTAGGTCATACTTCGAAAATCTGTACTCCACTAAAGTGGAAAACCTAAAAGAAATGGACAGCTTTCTGGACAGGTACCATTTACCAAAATTAAATCAAGACCAGATAAATGACCTAAATAACCCCTAAAGAAATTAAAGCTATTATTAAAAATCTCGTAAGTAAAAAAGGCCCAGGACAAGATAGTTTCACTGCAGAATTTTACCAGACATGCAAAAAAGTAATAGCACTACTCCTCAGACTGTTCCATACAAAGAAACTGTAAGAACATTGCTGAACTCTTTTTATGAGACCACAATCACCTTGATATCAAAGCCACTAAAAGATGAAATTCTGACAATCTGAATTCAACAACATATCAAAAAAAAATCATCCACCATGATCAAATAGGCTTCAACCCAGAGATGCAGGGATGGTTCAACATACAAAAAACTGTGAATGTCATCCACCATATAAACAAACTGAAAGAAAAAAAAATACATGATCATCTCCTTAGATGCTGAAAGCCTTTGACAAAATCCAACATTTCTTTATGATAAAAATCCTGGGGAGATCAGGAATACAGGGAAAACACCTAAACATAATAAAAACAATATACAGCAAGTCAAGACAACAGCCAACATCAAAGTAAATGGAGAGAAACTCAAAGCAACCCCACTAAAACCAGAAAAAAGACAAGGATGTCCTCTCATATCCCCTTTTCCTCTTATAGTTCTCAAAATTTTAGGTAAAGAAATAAGAGAACAAAAAAAAAAAAGATTAAGGGGATACAAATTGGAAAAGAAGAAGTGCAACTATCTCTGTTTGCAGATGATATGATCATATACATAACTGACCTCAAAAATTCTACCAGGGAAATCCTACAGCTCATAAACACCTTCAGCAATGTAGCAGGATACAAGATTAATAGGAAAAAGACAAGAGCCTTCCTATACACTAAGGATAAAAGAGCTGAAAAAGAAATCAAGGAAACATAATCCTTAATAATAGCTAAAAACAGCATTAAATATCTTGGGGTAATTCTAACTAAAGAAGTAGCAGACTTGTTTGACAAAAATTTTAAGTCACTGAAGAAGGAAATTGAAGAGGATATCAAAAAATGGAAAGATCTCCCATGCTTCTGGATAGGTAGGATCAACACATTAAAAAACGGCAATCTTACCAAAAGCAATCTACAGATTCAATGCAATCCCCATCAAAATCCCAACACAATATTTTACAGACCTTGAAAGAATAATACTCAACTTCATATGGAATAACAAGAAACTGAAGATTGCTAAAACAATCTTGTTTAATACAAGAACTTCAGGAGGCATCATCATCCCTGACTTCAAGCTATACTACAGAGCTACAGTAATAAAAACAGCCTGGTACTGGCATTAAAAAAAGACTTGTGGATCAATGGAATCGAATTATGGACCCTGTCCTTAATCCACACACCTAGGAACACCTAATCTTCGACAAAGAGGCCCAAAATATACAATGGAAAAAAGACAAATGGTGCTAGCATAACTGGATAGTATGTAGAAGAATGCAAATAGATCCATATCTATCACCCTGCACAAAATGCAAATCCAAATAGATCAAAGACCTCAATCTAAACTTGATACAAAAGATACTGAACTTGATACAAAAGAAAGTGGGAAATAACCTTCAGTGCATTGGCACTGGTGACCACTTCCTAAATATAACACCAGTAGCACAGACACTAAGAACAATTAATAAATGAGACCTCCTGAAACTGACACACTTCTGTAAGGCAAAGTACACAGTCAATAAGACAAAACAACAGCCTACAGAATAAAAAAAGATCTTCACCAGCCTTACATCTGACAGAGGACTGATCTCTAAAATATAGAGAGAACTCAAGAAACTAGAGGCCAAAAACCCAAATAATCCAATTAAAAAATGAGGTTCAGAACTAAAAAAGGAATTCTAAACAGAAGAATTACAAATGGCTGAAAGACACTTAAAGAATATCTTTATATCTTTAGCCATCAAAGAAATGGAAATCAAGAAAAACTTTGCGATACCACCTGACACCTGTCAGAATTGGTAAGATCAAAAATACATGACAGCCTATGCTGGAGGAGAAGTGGAGCAAGGGGAACACTCCTCCATTGGTGATGGGAATGTAAACATGTACAGTCACTATAAAAAGAAGTATGGTGGTTCCTCAGAAAACTGGTACTTATCTCCCCAATGATCCAGCAACACCTCTATTGGGCATATACCCTAAAGACATTCTTACCCCAAGGGCATTAGCTCAACTATGTTCATAGAAGCATTATTCGCAATAGCCAGAACCTGGAAACAACCTAGATGTTCCACAACTGAACAATGGATTAACAAATTGTGGTACATAATGGAACACTACTCAGCAGGAAAAAAAAAAAAATGACATCGTAAAATTTGCTGGCAAATGGATTGATTTGGAGAGTACCATCCTGAGTGAGGTAACACAGGCCCAGAAAGATCGACTTGGTATGTACTCACTCATAAGTGGATTTTAGACAAAAAAAAAAAAAAATTATCCAGGCTGCAAATCACAATCCCTGAACAGCTTGGGATCAGAAAGAACTTAAGAGAGACACCCAGGGATTCCCTTTGGAAGAGAAAATAGAGATCTCCTGATCCAAGGAGAGGTGGGAACAAATCATGAGAGAAAGAAGGAGGTGGTTGAGTAAGAGCAATAAAGAGGGAGAAAAGATAGATGAATATCTTGATAAAGGAAGCCACTGTGGGGTTGGAAAGAGGCTGGGTGCCAGGGAAACCTCCAAGAACCCACAGGATGTCCCTGGCTAGGACTCTAAGCAATAGTGTGTGTGGGGGGGTGCCAAAACAGGACTTCCACTATAATCAAATGAATGATCACCTAAGTGTCATTATAGAACCTTCATCCAGCAATAGACAGAGGCAGAAGCTGAGATCCATAGCTAAGCACCTGGTCAAGCTCCCGGTCCAGCTGTAAAGATGGAGGAAAGAAGGATTAGGGATTATGAGAAAGAGGCCCACAGAGATGGCTGGCTGGAGCTATTGGGAGCTCACTGAATCAGAAAAAGCCACTGGGGAACCTTCAGGGAAAGGAAATAAATCCTCCAAAGGTATAAGACTGTCTAATGGCATGGGCAGTTTGTGAAGCCTCTCAGACTAGAATCAGACTATGTTCCTGTGCATGAACAGGCATCTTGGGAGCCCATTCCCAACAGAGAAACACCTAACCCAGCCTTAATACTGGGGATGAGGGTCAGATCTACCTCAAATGGATACACCAGGCTGAACTGATCCACCTTGGGACTCCTTGCCCTCCTTGGAGAATGGATGGAGGGCTAAGGTTGGGGGGATGCTTAGGAAGGACTGGGAGGGACTGGGAAGAGGGAAGGGAGGGCGAGCAGGGGTATACATGAAAGCAAATTTTAAATAAAAAAGATAAAAGAAAAAAATCAGCAATGTTTTGCTATCACAGGAATATAAAATACATATAGACCACAACTACTTGTTCTTTAGCACAAATAAACTTATCAAGTTTAAAGAAATAAAAAAAAAAAAATTTAAACTGAATTTTAAAAACCTGGTTCAAGTAAAGTATGTACTCAAATAACCCTCAGTCTATTCTGACGATGACCTCATAGAGTGATACACAGTAAATACTGAGTTACTTAGCAACACTGATTAGCTGGATTCCTCTAAATAAGGCTTCAATTTCCATGAAAGTGAAGTTCTAACTGGAAAAAGGTAATGGAAGAAGCCTGCAGAAACAGTGACTATAATTTCAAAATGATGTTGGGGCCAAAAAAAAATTTTCTTGCAAAGAGTAAAATAAAAGACACCTGGGGATAGAGAAAAACAACAACAACATGGATTTAAAATTATAAAGGCATGGATTTCACTTCAGGGCACTTGGCAATGCAATCAAGGAGATGATTCTAGGAAAATAGGCAATTTGTCTCTGCAAAGTTGACCCTCTGAAAAGAAAGTTTTCTGGCATCCAGCAGCAAAATCTCTCCCCTTGTGAAGACTTAGAGCAGGCAGAGACACCAAGGGGGCAGGCATCTGTCCAGGGAACAGTTTTTCCCTGTGCTCAAGGAAAGGCCTTAGGTCTCCATGTCCTTAGAGTTTCATCCTTCATCTTTTTTCCTCAGCATCCAAGTTAAGTTAACCAAGTGACAGGGTTCATGAATCCACATACAACAGTGGATAATTTGTTAGCCCATAAAGCATCTTTAGCAAAGCGCAGAAAATTTCAATGTATCTATTAAGTTTATAAATCTTAAGTAATACAGGAAATAGGTGAACCCCAGCTTTCCAAAACCCTCAATTCCAGAAGATAACTTCTTGCCAACAGGTCTTTAACAAGCTTTAATGAATTTACCTGCTAATTTTAGACTTTATGTAAAGTAATTTTATACAGAATATTTACAGATTGGATATTAAGCAAAGGGTTAAACTTAAACCTGTTTAAAACCTACTTTCTTTTCCTAGGATTAAGAGCTAATCTCTAGAATTTAAAAAAAACAAATATAATCTGACTTTCCATACAAGGAAAATATTGAAATGTGTTCCTGCACATATATTTTCTACAAATCAAGCTAGTCTCCTATGGGTTCCTGCAGGCAAATTGGAATATTCTCAACATATTAAATGTAGAAGAATCCAACGGAAGCAAACCCTATTTGGGGGGGGGTGTTAAAACTCTGATTTTATGCTATATAAGCCCAGTATATAGTAAAGACAAAGGATTTGACATTTGCTTTTTAAAAGACTAGAAACAAGAATCTGAAACACTACTGCATACTGAATACATACTTTGTGATAGAGACCAATCAGCTTAAGATGCCTAGTCATTTAAAAACCGCAAAAAGATTATGTATGGCCGTCAATACATAATCCCAAACTACCCTAAAACTGTTTTGAAAAGTTTACTTGAGTAAAGTGTTCGTTGAGTCTTTTTGCTTGTGGTAATATTCACTAAACTTAATGTCTACAGTGACAGTTTGTCATAAAATAATGACTCTTCTAACAACAAACAAGGATAGAGATAACCCTCACTAAAGTTATCATATATTTGGGAGCCAAGTTAATTTGGGAAATTTGAGATAACATCTGGAATCAACAAAAGCAAACTGCTGTTATCTAAAATTCAGAAAGACGGTCTACCAAAGTATCGGACAGAATCCAATCCTTTACTACTTACACTAACCCATCGATTCAGACGCACAGGAGCTCCTATGCTTCGTTTTGTTTCCTGATTTTACTATGCCCTTTGTATACAAGAATCCAGTTTATATTCTGACTTTCCATCTGTGGACCACAGGTTCAGTATTTTCCCGTGCAATCACACGTCTGCACAAACATCATTTGATTAGTTAATATTCTCATAGAGGGGATTTGCTGTAACTTCTATAACTTCTGTTTTCTTAATACCTGTAGGCTCATTTTCAAATATAAGTGTGATGTAATTTTTTTTAAAATCTAAGCAGGTTTTTTTAATTCGAAATAAATATTAGGGTTGGAGAGATGGCTCAGCCGTTAAAGGCTAGGCTCACAACCAAAAATAAAATAAATATTAAACTACAGTTACATTTTATATTACTTTAAATTAAGGGTATAATATAAATTAGACATTTAAAAAGGGCTTTCATTTCCTTTTTTAAACAGGCAAGTGATTAAAAATAAGGCTTATGACCTTTATTTGTTGCTAACAAAATAAAGACTTCTGAAAATTACAATTCAGTAAAACATTCTTTTGATGGTCCTCTCACTTGCTGGGCTCAAAATACAAAGTCTAAATGTTCAATATACATATATACATACATACAAACAAACAATAGCATTATATATAATAAAAGCATAAAATTTCTTCTAGGTTCTGGGTTTAAAATTATGTCCACTTGCTGATTACAGTGGATATGAATCATCTTGCCCCACAGAAATCAGTGTCCCAATTCTCATAAGTAAGATGCAGAAGTCAGAAGGTATAAAAGGAGGAGGCGGAGGAGCAGCACCATCACCATCATCACTATCAGTCTTTGGTTCACAACTATTAAGAGTTTAAAAAAATGGTACATGTATTAAATAAACTACCTCAAATAGCTTTAAATTTTATTACAGTATCTAAACCTGAGAGAGCAAAAAAACAGCAGCTCTTCTAAAAGCATTTAATGTAATTACATATTTTTCTAAATATCTCCCATTGAAACTGTATGCTCTAATTCAAGATGTGGTCCTTTATAACCTCAAGTGGTCCTAGAGTTAAGAATGAGGCAAACAAGTGTGCAAGAACAGCTACTAAAATAAGATATGGATTTAAAAATAAAAAAAAACTGGAAACCACTCATTTCAGAATGAAAGGAAAGGAAAAATGTTTGAGAGTACTTGCCTAACAACGAGTATACTTATAAACAAGACTCTTGTATATATGATACCTTTTACTTGTTACTGAACACCAAAAAAAGTCTTAACTTTTTGTTAGGGATTTAAGCTGCTATATGGTTTTCAAACAAAAAGAATGCAAAACATTTTGTTTAGAACTCAAGAGGGGTCTAAATCACCAAGAGTCAGTGTACCTTAAATATTTCTAAAGACAGCCTTTTGGGACTTGTGAACAGTGATAGTTCAAATCAGAGTGTGAAACAACTTACTGCTACTTGGACCCTAAAATAAAGAGCTCATACTATACTGAGGGCCATCTTTAGAGCTGAGAATCCCAAAAGACTTCTTGGCTTTTAAAAGTTTCATTTAATCTAAGAAATGTATTTAAGAATCTCAAAATTCAATATTTTATAGAACTTGAATAAAAAAGCCATATTATCAATATTTCTTTATCAAATACCTACATAGAAAGTAAGAACCCTAGCCCTGGCTGCTCTCACAGAGAACCTGAGTATAATTCCCAACACTCACATGGTGGCTCATAACTCTCGGTATTATTCTAGTTTCAGAGGATCTGAAGGCCTCCTCTGACCTCTGGAAGCACTGCATACACACAGTACACAGACATATACACGAGCAAAACAAACAAATCAATATATACATAAAAATAAAGAAAAGGTTTGGGTACTTCACATCCCAGACAGTCTATTTTATTCTTTAATAAATAACAATTAGCAAGTTTGAAATTTGCATGCATACGTATGTGAGTGCATGTGTGGGTGTGGGTGTGTGTGCATGTGCGCATGCGCGTCCATAGGGAGCGACCAATAAGGAATGTTCGGCAGGCAAATGAAATAAGAATATTATTCTCAAAAGAGAGAAACAAGTTTCTTGATGCCTGAAGATAGTTACTTGCACACTTCTACTACAACAAATAGAATGATTTCCTTGTTTTTATTCTGACTTCTTAATTTTAGCCCCTGATTTTACTAAAAATCAATGTGAAAAATACTCTGTACTCACTCTGGCATTCTATGAATTGATGAATAAAAGTGCAGTCCCCGCCACTCTTTGAAAGCAAGTGCTCTAATAAAGAAAGAAAGACCTTTAAGGATATAGTTTGTTGCTGTCTTGAAATAAACAACAGCAAAGGTTTAAAAAATAAAATATTGTAACAGATAATTGAAAAGAAAAAAGTTGAATATACTTTAATACATACTTTGGAGTTAAGTAACTGAAAGTTCTAATTTACATAATCACTAGTTTACTCTCAATGGCTAGCTTTTAAAGGTACCGTTTTTCTCCAAAGAGCTGAAAAACAAATATATTGCTTTAAAAAGCTTTTTCCACTTTTCATATGTACCTTTCTCCATAATAGTTTTGTACATACTCTTAAGTGATTTTTGTGTTTTTATTACTAAATTAATTTCGTGTTCTAATAGTCTCTCTTTAAAGCTCTTTGTCTTAATTAAGATGTAAAAGGTAAAAACTTAATTTAAGAATGTATAAAATCAACCAGGCACGGTAGCATATGCCTAAAATTCCAACAATTGAGTAGGATGAGGCAGGAGGACTACCAT
Organism: Sigmodon hispidus; assembly: GCA_004025045.1. Lineage (NCBI taxonomy): Eukaryota > Metazoa > Chordata > Mammalia > Rodentia > Cricetidae > Sigmodon > Sigmodon hispidus. The sequence goes on along the minus strand of PVIH01004675.1, from coordinate 33,095 downwards.
GAGTTTGAGACCAACATGGGCTACAAAATGAATTTCAAGAGAAATTGGTCTATGAAACAAGCCTTATTATAAATTTTTTTTAAAGTTGGGGAGGGGTCCCCACACAATAATTTCCTTGAAGTTTTAAGATACTGATGAGACAATTATTTTTATACATTCATTTTTCACAAATAGCTTCCCATTTAAGTACCTTAATCTATACCATATATACCATTACAACTTTACATTGTATATCTCCACCCAGATTATCATGTTCTACACAGCTGAAAACAAAAGCTTTATAAATGGTTTTGCTTGCAACAGAAATAATCCAGTTTTGATAAAAAGAATATTTTTAAAAAAGAAAAGTAGAAATTAACATAGTAGTTAAAGAGTTCCAGCCCTTTTCTTACAAGAGTCTTTACAAATTCAAAGGTCAAAGTCTAGTCTGTAAATCCAGATAACATTCTTTAATAACATATCTGTGTCTTTCAAAGAAAACACAAGAGATTCTTGAAAGTTTAGTGTTAAAAGGCTTCGAACATGGTAACTACTGGGAAGGTCTAAAGGCACTCAGACCTGGGATGGGCACCACTCTCACTAGCAACACTTGCTCTTCTTCAACTCAACATACCCACTTCCTCGTTGTCTTATATTTGTAGAACAGGCAGATACTCGCTGTTGTGACAGTGCCTTTTAACATCTTTCCTGTTACCTGCCTTAACCTTTCAAAATTGTCTTTTCATTTATCTAGTTACACAGTATGCAAAGGGCCCATGCTATAATTATAGAACAAAAACAGAAAGAAAAAAAATACAACTTTTGTTTTAGAGAGATGAATAAAAATATAGCACAGCCCCAAATTAAAAAAAAAATTAAAAGATAACTGCAACAAAAATCTAGAATTAAGTAATTTAAACAAATAGACTATGTCAACAAGCTAACAAAAACAACCTAGTAAATTAAAAATTGTCAAAGTAAAAAGTTGTTTTACATAAACTCTAAATATGACAACACTTGCAAAACTGAAACTATACAATATCATGTTAAGTGTGAAAATGTGTTTGGATAGGTAAAGAAAATATAGTTCATATATGTAACAGAGTTTTATTCAGTCATAAAGAATGAAATTAGACCATCTTCAGGAAAATGGATGGAACTGATGATAAGCATGTTAAACAAGATAAGCCAGACTCAGAAAAAGAAATACCACAAGTTTTTTCATATGTAAAAATTTAGAGAAAAAAAAAAATGGGGCTGGAGAGATGGCTCAGCGGTTAAGAGCACCGTCTGCTCTTCCAGAGGACCCGGGTTCGATTCCCAGCACGCACATGGCAGCTAACAACTGTCTGTAGTTCCAGTTCCAGGCAAACACCAAGGCAAATAAATAAATTAATTAATTAATTTAGACTTGTGTGTGTGTGTGTGTATCACATATATGCTATAAAAGTAGGAAGGAACTGTACTATGTAGGGTAAGGAAGTAGCCTAAAAGAAGGAATAACAAGAAAAAATAATGAAAGGGGAAAAAACAAATATATGCGTAATCTAGCTTAAATCTACTTATTTATTTGCTATGAAAACAAAAGGAACTGTTGGGGAAAGGAGGAGAATCAGTGAAGAGGGAAATAAGAAAGGACAAACAAGCAAAATGTCATAAGCCTATGTTTAAAAAACTTACTTGGAACCAAAGGAGTTTATGACACTTAGCTGAAATCAAATTTCACACCAATATTAGTCAATTTCTGGTGATTTTTATTAACAACAAGGTATCCCACTAAGTGGTCTGAATGAGAATGGCCTCAATAGGCTCACATACTTCAATGCTTGGTCTCCATTTAGTGGAACTGTTTGGGGGAGATTAGGAAGTGTGGCCTTATGGGAGGAGGTGTGTCACCAGGGGTGAGCTATAGAATTTCAAAAGCATAAACCAGGCCCTGTCTCACACCCTCTTGGCATGCAACTTGCAAATCAGAAGTGAGCTCTCTGCTAACTCTCCAGTACCATGCCTCCCTGCCTGTCTCATGCTTCCCACCATGATGACATGAACTTATCTGCTGGAACTGTAAACCTCCAATTAAATGTTCTCTTCTTTTTTTTTAAGATTCATTTATTCATTATGTATACAGTATACAGAAGAGGGTACCAGATGTCATCATAGATGCTTGTGAGCCACTATGTGGTTGCTGGGAATTGAACTCAGGACCTCGGGAAGTACAGTCAGTGCTCCTAACCCCTGAGCCATCTCTCCAGTTCCCTAAATGTTTTCTTCTATATTTGTCTTATAGTCATGGTATCTCTACATAGCAACAGAACAGTCACCATAACATCCACTGTTACTCAATAAGCATAAGATCTCCCTTTATCTACTCTAGTTTTATATGCAGGAACCCAAAAGGTTAGAAAAAGATGTTTGATCCCCTATAACTGAAGTTACAGATGGCCGTGAGCTGCCATGTAGGTTCTAGGAATCAAACCTGAATCCTCTGGCAGAAAAATAAGTGCTCTTAATCACTGAACCATCTCTCCAGTGCCATATATACTCTGAAAATATTTAGTAGACTGGTTTAGATAATGTCTGTTTTTTAAAGTAAAAAGGTAAATATATATGTGTTATATCTATAATCACCTTTGATATGTATAAGAACACTATCACAGTGTATATAAAGCATTTCAAGTATGACACTTAATAGTCTATACTGGATATCTTAAAATTCACAGGCAAATGGATGGATTTGAAGAATATCCTCCTGAGTGAAGTATCCCAAACCCAGAAAGATAAGCAGGGGATGTACTCACTCATTATTGGACTTTAAACAAAAAACAAAGCACACCCAAGCTGCAAACCACAACCACTGAACACCTTGGGATCTGAAGCACTTTGGAGCAGCACCCTGGAGCCCATTCCCTCCAGAGGAACACCTGACCCAGTCTTGGTGTTGGGGTGAGGAAAAGGGATCTGCCAGGAGTGGATGCTGAGCTAAGCCACCTTGGGACCTTGGGACCTCCTGCCCTTGCTGGGGAGGAGATAAGGAGATGGGGAGAAGAGACAGTGATTGGGAGGGGCAGGAGGGGGAAGGGAGTTTGAACAAGGGGGTACATGGATAAAAAATGAGACTTTATTCAAAAAAAAATGTGCATTCAATGATGAAATATTCATGTCTAGATTGCCCCTGCTTTTACTGTTGCTCACATAATTATCAGGAAGTAATATTTATTTCTTATGTTTTCACTGAACAAACTATGAATCAATTAAAAAAATAATCTATTACTTGAATTCAGTCCCTTAGATTTACGCTGACACAACTACAGAACATATTATCACCGGCAATCCTAAAGAAACCAGGTAGGTTTGGAATGAAATCTAGTCTCTATAATATTGGTTAAAAAAAAATGAAAACAAAAAAAGATAAACACGGAAACATAAAACAGAAGCATTCCATTTATAATAATTTTTATAGAAATGAGTTTTCTATGAATTACAGTTTTCTGTAAACCCATGTTGTAGCTATGCTACTATAGCCATTAATTGCACATGCCACTAAGCCATCCAAATGTGGCTCATTCTAACAAAGATATATGGTAAGTGTAAAATAAATACATGATTTCGAATATCTACTAAGGAAAATTAATGTAAAATGCCTCCTTAATAATCTTTAAATACTGGTTAGTGTTTAAATAACATTTTGATATTGTGGGTTAGATAAATTTAGTATTGAAATATGTTTTACTTGCTTCTTTTTAAACTTTCCCAGAGTTACCAAAAATTTTACATTTTACAGTTGCTCCCACAATGCTTCTAGACAGCACTATTCTATACTCTAACATATATTTAAATAACCATTATTTTAAAAAGAAACAATAACTTATGGTATAAAATCTGTGCTTGTAAAAAAAGTTAAGTCATTCTAAAAAGAGTACACTGGAAGAAGTATGAACTACAACATCTCTAGACACTGTTGAAATTTTTTTCTTACATCTCTAATACTTGCTGTTTGCTCTACTACTTAAAGGGTGATGCTAACTTTAAAATTCATGAAAACTATGGCTATAAACTTTGTGCTAACTTTAAAATTCATGAAAACTATGGCTATAAACTTTGGTGATATTTAAAAAGGTTTATCTTACTACAAAGTCCATTTTACAACAAAATGTGGCACAATGAGAAGTTTGCATGAATATTAAAAAATTACTGTCAAAATGCCCTACTAGTCATTCTCATGCTACTCAATCTATTGTCAACAAAGACTCAAATGTTTTAACAATGTAATAATGACTACAGCAAGAAGTTCTTCATAAAAATTTTATTTAATAGTAAATTAAGGAGCCTATGACAATTCACTTATAGGAAAGTCTACTGGTCAAAATTTTCTCGCAAATATTTTATATAGTAATTTAACAACTCTAGTTAAAAGATGGGTTTGTATGTATGTAAAAATTCTTAACTGATTAAAAAGCTCTGAGCTTGCATTAAATGTAACACTTGACACATTTTCAAGGAAATAAGGACTTAATTAAAAAGTATACAATCAGAAAAGAAAAGACAAGCAAAATAATAGTAGAGAACATAAAGTCATTTAAGGAAAATAAGTACTTAGAAGACAAAATCTAACTCATTTAACAAAAGTTTGCCAAATATTTTTAATGAATAGCAACTAAAAGTAATAAAATGAATATAAACTACACCTTTAAAATTTCTCAAATTGAAACCTAAAAACTTGAATCTGAAAAACTCAAGGCATTTTACAAAACACATAGAATAGTCAAATAGCAATGGATAATTTTTTTTTTGAGAATCCTAAAATGCTTAATATATGCAATATTAGACCTTAACCATATAACCCACATATACACAAAAAGGAAAAGAAAAAGAAAGAACAGTATGAAAAGTAATATAGTGGCTGAAAGGTTTTGGTCAACTGAGAACTCTTGCTACCAGACCAAAAACTCTAAGGGTGAAAAAAAAACTACAGAAAAGATTTTTCTGGTTAGAGAAATCTCACTAATCTCACTCTCTGATCAGTAAACAAATGATAAGAAAGTTTTCCACGCGACCAAAGACTCAATGGGATATTAAACAAGCTCACATATTGCAAATGGAGACCTGGAAGCCAAGCATGATGGAACAAAACAGTAGTAGGGCTCTTTGGAAGGCCAAGAGCCATACAAAACAAGCCATGGTTAACAACCAACACCATTTTCATATCTAAGCCATTGCAATTTCCACATAACAAAGGCTATCTAAGGACAGATCACATCTTGTGTCTTAGACAAACAGAGAAGCTGGATTTTAAAGGACAAAACTCAATGGTATGTGAACAGTTATAAATGTGTTTCATTAGGCATTTTGCTCTCTATCTTGCTTAAATGATAAAAGATATCATGAGGAAAAATTAAGTTTTTTACACTACCTTTTTCTGTGCTCCCATTTATTTTAGGTAAGAAGTCATCAACTTGTATCCCTAGGATTAAGACAGGATATCATTGCCTGATCAAAGAAAAGTATTGACTTTAAATCTGGCTTCAAGAGTAACTATGGCATTGCATACTCCTACTCACATTGACACGTAAAGAACACTGTATTTAGAAAAAGAGTTCAAATTGTCATTCTTTATTAATTCAGGCTTGGGGACCTTCCAAAGAACCTCAAAAGAAAAAGAATCCTACCACTGTTCATAGTCTTAAGACCATCTCAAAGGTAGAAACCTCATTGTCTCAAGGACTAAACAATGGTGCCCTCTGGTGGTAATCATGGATATTTTAAAAGATTTCTAAATATGTAAGTAACCTTTGATTTTTGATATGTAAAATATCAAATGAAAGAAGTAAACAATGTGAAATGTGAGCAAGCAAAAGCTTAGCGAAAACATTCTTAAATAAGGTGACACCTACCTAAGCCGCTGCATTCTTTAAGAGTTTTCTCCTGGAGATGTTCTAAACGTACTGCAAAAAACAGTCCAAAAAAAAAAAAGTATTTCACAAACAGAACAAAAATCAAATAAAGTCACCTTCCTATCAGCTAGCTTACCTTGTAAAGCTGTTAGTCTTTCATTGGTGAAATCATTATCAGCTTGCAAAGCTTCTATTTTTGCCTGGAGCTCCTGTTCTTTTTCTTCCATTTCATCAATTTTACTCTGTAATTCTTTCTTCTCAGCTTGTCCTTTCTGTTGGATTTCCTCTTGTTTTCCCTCAGCTACCTGTTGAGTAGGAATCTTCAGTCATTTCATAAAAATCTCACCTTACTTTAAGTAGCCTAAGGCCAGGACAGACTTCATTTACTTACACTTCTAAGAAATATATTCAGAATTATAAATATGTACTTATAAAGCTGATTTTCTAAAGCAAATACAGAGACTTGATGTATGGCAAAGAGAAGGGAAAAACTTAGGAACTTAGCAGGCACAAGAAATAAACACACAGATAGAGTCAAAATTAAATCCTCCACGGTTTTTAAGTGAGAGTATATTCCCAAATTTACTATTATTACAACTTGTTTGTACTTCTGAACTGTAACATTAATTTAAAATTATAAACTACTTATGTTTGGCTAAAGACGATGGTACAGACCCTTCAAACACCTTCCTTTTAACAAAAGCTCCGTGAAAACTACCGGAAGCAATGCTCAGCCTTCTCTAACAGATACTTCTGTAGGCACTCAACTGAGACCAGGCTCACCTTGTTTTAATTATTTTTTAAGTTAATACCACAAAGTGCTATGTTTTACTGTGGCATTCTTCATACATATGTGTCTAGACATTTATCCTCATTTGGGTTGCCCGCCCCAATGTGTCCTGCCAAACAATCCCCCTCTGCTTTCATATCATATACATTCTATTACCTTCTCTTCTCTCCAACTCCCACCACCTCTTTTTTCCCTCTCATGACCCCTTCTAGCTTCAAGACCCACCAACAGATAGGAATTAGATTAAGATGGATTTTCAACAATTCAGTCACAAGACTGAAGGACCAACTAGACATTATCTTATGATCTGAGTCCTTTACTCCAAATGTCCCAGAGGGAATAGCAGCTAAAACAGAATCAACAGCACACCTCAAGGTTAAAGGACAACCAGGGCTCCAACAGTTTATACCAAGGTCCCTTTGAAGTTGTTGAAGCACTAAACAGCTAGTCCCTAACTTTGAGAGGACCTAAAAATGAGTAGGTTTTAAAAAGCAACAGATTATATTAAATTTTGTTAATTCCTTAAAAAAAGCTTCATTATTACTGTATGTACATATGTATATATAATGCATGGGTAGGTGCACATGGAGATCAGAGCACAACTCTATGGTGTCAATTCCTTCCACCTTTACATGGGCTCCTAGGGAGAAACACAGCTTGTATGACTTCACCCTATGAGAAGACAGCTTATATGATTCTCTCTTTCATAATTAATAGTGTGTGTCTCACTCTGGCCCTTAATTGCTTCTCTTTATAATTTATCTATTATTGTTGTTATGTGCATGTGTCTGCCTACATGTCTATGTATTTACATGTGTGCGTGTTACAAGTGGCTAAGTTCTGGTACATGGGGGCCATGGCTCTCACATGGAGATCAAAAGACAACTTTGGGAACTTTCTGTCCTTCCACCATGGTTCTATGACCAAACTTAGGTCTTAAAGCTTGCATAACAGGGCCCACACTCTCACCAATCCATATCATATTGCTTCTCATCTACTTCCAAGTGTATATTAGAAGATGCTGTTCCTTTCTGCATCATTTCAATCCTAGTCTATATGATGCTGAAGCAAACACTAAAAGATGACTGTTGTGGACAGATGTATGTCTGTTTTAAAGGATTTCAATGCTCAACAGTAATGGAAGGTGAACTAAACAGAATACATTTTCTGTTTTCACTATCAATGACAGCTTTTCAATTTTACAAATCTTAACATTAACAACTACTGAGTGATGCATAAACTTTCAAGCATGCTCTCAGGTAGATTAAAAACAAACTGTGACTGCTTGAATACGAGTGGCTCTCATAGGTTTATATGTTTGAATACTTGGTCCCCCAGTTGGTAGTGCTGTTTGGTTGTGACTTTGCTGGAGAGAGTATGTCACAGGGAATAGGCTTTGAGTTTTCATAAGCCTCAAACCAGCCCCATTGAGCGTTCAGCTTCCAGCTCTAGTTGCTAGACCTGGTCCTGCCACACTTCTTCTCTATGATGCTGACAGACTCTTACTCTTTGGAACCTTAAGCAAAATAAATCCTTCATTCTATATGGTGCATGGACATGGTGGTTTATCACAGTAGTAGAAAATGAACTAGCATACATACCTTTAATTTATCAGATAAATCTTTAATTTCATTAACTGCTCCATTATATTTATTGGCTAATTCTCTTAATTCTTCCTGAGTCCGTTCATTCATTTCTTTCAGGTGGGTACATTCATCTTCAGTATTACTCAGACTTCTCTGAAATTCAAGTTCACAGGCAATTCATTTAAAGTAAAAAAATAGGTACTTATTTAAAATTTATCATAAATTTAATTTGTAAAAAGTGTAACTCCAGACTATTCTATATGAACATTTGAACTAAACTTATATAAAACTGAGTTAAAAGACAAAATAATTTCAAGAACATATATACTAAAGCACAACTAAGAATTTCTACTTTCAATGTTGGGGGTAAGAAAGCTACCTATCTATTATCTATACTTTAAAAAGGTCAACAGGTATGACTTTTAGCTTTGATAATATATTTTTTAAAGATTCATTGACTTAATATGTATACCGTGTTCTGTCTGCATGTATGCCTACTTGTCAGAGGGGGCATCAGATCTCATTAGGTTGTGGAACATCATGTGGTTCCTGGGAATTGAACTCAGGACCTCTGGAAGAGCAGCCAGTGCTCTTAACCTCTGAGCCATTTCTCCAGCCCCTTTGATAATATTTTAAAACCACCAATTCCTTTTCTATTTGTTTTTAAAAACAAGACTGCATTACTCAGGCTAAATTCAAATTCACTAGGGAGTCCAGGCTAACCTAAAACTTGTGAATCTCCTCCCTCAGACTCCCACGTACTATGATTAATAGTATACTCTATCATACTTATCTCTAAGTCAACAATCCTTAAAGTAACTTTAATATCACATAGCAATTCATCCAATGTGAAAATAACAATACAGCTTGAAACCTTACTTTTATGTTAAATTAATCAAGCAACAATAAACCTAAAGCCCATACTATAGAATGAGACCATAATACAAGCTATCCAGGTCCTCACACGTGCTAAGCACATGCCCACTGAACTAAATTCTCAGTCCCAAGAATCACATTTTGATTGTTCCTAGGACCTAGAAGATATCCCCCATAAACTCATAATGAACAAGATACAGTGTTAGTCTAGAGCTGAGATTCTCAATTTGTGGGTCATGACCCCTTTGAGGGAGTCACCTAAGACCATCAGAAAATACAAATATTTACATTATGATTCATAACATTAGCAAAATTACAGTTATGAAGTAACAGCAAAATAATTTTATGGTTGGGGTCACCACAACATGAGGAGCTGTATGAAAGGGTCACAGTGTTAGAAGGTTGAGAACCACTGATCTAGAGAACAGGTATAGTAAAGTTCTCAGTGACCATCCTCCACTAAAAGACAGCAAACGTTTAAGACATTTTTATGATATAACATATTTTTAATTCAACCAGTGAAGAGACAAAAGTAGGTGCATCTCTGTGAGTTAGGGGCCGGCCTGCACTACATAGAAGTTCCAAACTAAGCAGAGGTACATAGTTCGTTTCCCAGGATCCATATCAGATGGCTCAAAACTGCCCACAATTCTAGTCTAATGGATCTAAGCCTCGGACTTCTGTAGACAACTTCACTCATATTCACATACTCATGCACATACTACACACAGACACATAATTTTAAAAATAAATCTTTAAAAACAATAACAATAAAAATGAAATACCTCAACTTCTGAAAGTTTTCTAACCACTTCAATCTTCTCCTGAAGAACCCGCCTCAGGGACTCTTTGGCTGTTGTTTCATAGTTGTGTTTATCCTCTTGCAATGCTATAAGTTCCTTTCGTAAACTATCTTCTGTTTGATTCTAGAATAAAAGATACTTATGTTATACCTAAGTTAGTTTTCTTTGAAAAATATTTAGACTTTAAAAGAAATAAACATACTACAATACTCTAAATTATATGATAAGGTACCCCACAAAACAAATGTTGGCCTACTATTAACTAAATCTGTATTTCAACATTCTATCAGTAAATTATACCTTCAAAAATTATACTAATTCCAATAGGAAAGAGTTAAAGGCAATAATTTCTCCCAAATATTACAATTAATTACTCATGTTCTGTGGAAGCCATTATATTTCCATCAGTGAATAAAAATCATTGCTATCGAAAGTACCAAATGGGGGCTGGAGAGATGGCTCGGTGGTTAAGAGCACCCGTCTGCTCTTCCAGAGGACCCGGGTTCAATTCCCAGCACCCACATGGCAGCTAACAACTGTCTGTAGTTCCAGTTCCAGGCAAATAAATAAATAAAGTTTTTTTTTTAAAAAAAAAAAAAAGAAAGCACCAAATATTTAGAACAGAGGCTAAGACAAAAAGTAGTAAGAGCATCATGAGTAAAAAGAAAGACTCTGGATCTAGAACAAGAAATGTATAAGATGAGCATGGAGCATCGTGTTAGTAAACCCATAAGAAGCTATCAGCTAGTTTTAGCCAAAGACCCAACCATAAAAGGTTTACTCAAACAAAACTCTGGATAATTTGGTCATCAACAAAGATAACTACTACTATATTCTGAAAAATATCAAATATACTTAAATCTAAGCAAGGCAAAAAGTGCTTCATTTTCATTCACTGGTAGATAAGAAGGAAATCAATATTTTTTTATCTAATAAATAATGGGGATGGGACTCATCCTGTTTTTTTTTCTGTAGAAAATGTACTTCAGGATAACAAAATAGTTCATGAAGAAAAAATTATCTTTGAAGAAACAATCCAGTTAAGTAAATGAAGGATGATAGAATTATATCACTATGTTAAAAATCTTTAAGAAAAAAGACCTAGTGAAGAATCAATGACAAAACCCTAAAAGTTTATGCTGTCTTTGACTGAATAACAACACCATTCATGAGATGTTGCTGACCAAGAAAAAGAAAAAATAAGTACCATCACATCTAAACCAAACCAAATATCTACTATTTTATGCCTAGAAAAAGAACTAAAAAAAGTGTATCAATAACAATATGGACTGAGTCACATTCCAGAAGGCAAATATCTCTTCAATAAATATCAATTGCAAAGAAAAACACATTAGAATTGGACACAGGTATGTATTACACAATTCTTCCTACTTACAGATATGCTTGAATTTTTTTCATGACAAAGATGTAAAGGAATTGTGGAATTATATAAAGGTCTTAGTATACACTCAAATAACAAAAGAAACTACAGAAATGTGCTCTTCTTTATATACCTGAGATTAAATACATACTTTGGAGCATGCTTGCAATTGGTTCCCCATAACTTCTAACCGTGATAAAAGTCTATCTTCATCTATTAAAGCCTGTTGGGGAAAAAAAAAAAATAGGTATAAATAAAAACCTGAGTAACAAAAAAAAGCATGTATAACAGATTCTATTGCCAACAAAAGAAAATTGAAAAGTGAGTCAAGATCTGCTATAAAAGGATATTTCAAAATTTGTTCTTTACTTAAGGAATAACATTACTTTTATTTGCCAAAAATCTTAGTTTTAATTCATTCAACACATTAAAAAAAACTATTAAATTGTTTAGATGCTTCTTAAATATGAAGTAAATGAATTACCTGCCAACTGGTATCTGAAGCCTCCTGGGTGATGGCTAACAGCCGCTGAAGTGTGGCTAACTTCTGTTCCAACATCTGTTCCCGATGTAAGGCCTCCTAACATAAATCACAAAAGAAATTCTAATTAACTCAGTCAGCACTATGATTCTTCTGAATAATAACACTCAGTATAGTTTGAATATATTCTGATGGTGTTCCCTGGATATGGCTCATTATTTTAGTCCATCTATAGAACTGCAAGTACAGATTTAACTTTACCCCCGGATACAAAACAAATTACTCATTTCTGTTGTTTTCTCTCTCCCTCCCTCCCTCCCTCCCTCCCTCCCTCCCTCCCTCTCTCTCTCTCTCTCTCTCTCTCTCTCTC